>MUZC01002301.1:678000-691141 GCA_002072015.1 Radix auricularia | reverse complement strand
ATCGTGGTTGGGGGTCATCGTGGTTGGGGGTTATCGTGGTTGTGGTCATTGTGGTTGGGGGTTATCGTGGTTGGGGTGTCATCGTGGTTGGGGGGTCATTGTGGTTGGGGGTCATCGTGGTTGGGGGTCATCGTGGTTGGGGTGTCATCATGGTTGGGGGTTATCGTTTTTGGGGTGATGCTGGGGTACAACGCTTCATTTATCATCCATGTTTATTACTTCTTGTGTTACGATTATGCAAATTTGGCAGACATCTTCCGTCTTGATACCAGAGACGATAGTTAGCACGACAAATAACTGTCTGACTTGGTGCTCAAAGAAAATTGTTGACCATCTAATTGTTTACTTTGCTCACTCGCCCTACACAAATATTACATATTCTTCATCTGTCCTCACAGGTCTCGATATCCCCAAACACGGTGAGCCGGCCTACCCCCTGGAGGCCTATGGTCACGGCTACTTTGAGCAGGTCCTCGCTGTCATGGAGAATGGTCAGCTGTCTCAGACAGAACAAGGTGAGCACAGCACCACTGGGCAGTCAACAAAAATTATCTGACTACCTCGTTCACACACTTTAAGCGGTGTCAAAAGAAATTCTTTAATAATTCAGAATAGTTTAAGTTCACTATCATGTCATTAAACGAATTTTGTGATTAGGATATGCCTGTTTTATATTAAATGCGTTTATAAATGCCCATGTTCCTATTGTAACGTGAAGGGCTTTGAGCCCAGCTGCTTCCTGGGCTATTGCATATCTAAGTTCTCACATTATTATTTTTATTTTCATTAGATGGTAAACGTGAGCTGTTTTTTTTATCTACAGCTATAAACAAATAAACTAGAATTACTATAAGTTTTTAAAATTCTTCCTACAATATAATTAGACTGAATTAGTTTTGTTATCATTTTCTTCCTTAACTTTAGTACCAAACTAATACATTTAGAAAAATTATACAAACAATTCAATGTTGTTTAATTAAATCTAAATAAGGCTTGTACTTGACATTATATCAACCCGCTTTTCTTAATGACAGTGAAATTTGTTGAGACACAGCCGCAATAATCTCGTTCAGAAAATTTTTAAGTTGAGACTATATTATAACAAGAGTAAACAATGGGGACCAATGTGCGTCTCTCGAATAAAAAATAATTATCAGCGACTGCCCCTGTTGATTTATAGTAATTCACTCAGACTTTTGGGGTAAAAGAAAACTAATTGTATTTAAAACACTAGATTGCTCATTCTGAAACTTTTGGCTTTCTTCCCTTGAAGGTTTCGAGAGTGGAATTTTCATGCGCGACGAAGGCCCCTACGAAAACCCTGAGGTCAAGGTCATGGGCATACACAAAATCCACTCGGTGCCCTCCATGATCGAGCTGGACTCAATCAACAAGATGAAATCCGCCAAGACGCCGGAAGACTTTGAGAGGATCAAGCGGTCAATATCCAGCGCCTCCCTGGCACCCTCCAACACCTCAAACGCCCCCCTGACACCGACCAGCCCGACGATGAAGAACTGGGGGCCGGGGCGAATCTTGGCTGAGCACGGCATAGAGAACAGGGCGTTTGACCCCAGCAAGGACCCGTCCAGGTCGGAGCAGGTCGAGAGGACCGCCTTGTAAAGATCAAGTTAAAGCCGAGTGAATTATGTGTTACTTGTTGACGAAATGGCGTCGTGATATCATTTGTGTTGAAGATTCTTTTCCTAGAATGCGGACATATTTCCAAGCATTTATTCTCCATTCATGCGAGTAACTTTCAGATTTTTAAGCAAGTTCCTACAATTTAAGTGAGTAATGTTCCGATATTCTCACGAGGCGTCTACCAGAATTTCTTATGAGGCGTGTTTCGTCATACTATTAGACGTTTTAGTATGGACTTGTTTCTAGGACAACATAGTAGTTATTGGAATATCTGTTTTTAATTTTTATAAATATTTTTTTAAACCCATCCTTGCCCCCTCCGAATCCTGATTTTGAATCTACCCATCTCCCAATTTATAAAGAAACATCACCAATAATGTATTGATTTTTTAAAACTTCTTTCTTCTCTCAAGTAAATATCGTCTTTATATCAATTTTATTTACTTTTGTCCAAATAACTCCTACCTTAAAAAAAATTCAACAAACGTATTCATTTTTAATCTTTAATGAACAAAATGTTTTTTTCGGTGGGATTTGTGTGTGTGTGTGTGTAATTAAATGCTTTTTCCACTTATTAATTCATTATACTATCTATTGGCATTGCCATTTTTTTTTCTATGTATCATTTAGTCACTTTGTTAAGGTCTGTTGCCAAAATTATAGAAATCTAAGAGCATGGCGAACAAAATTCGATCTTATTGATTCTCGAGTCTGGGTATAAAGTTTAATGTATCTCTGTTTACCCCCTCGCTACCCCAAACCTTAAAACCAAGCTATTCCTGCCTTTACGAAACCTTTCATATTATTTCTTGATCTAAACCTACTTGTCGATAAATAGATCTACTTTTATACATTTACTTCTATTTTATTTTGCTACTGACATAGAGCTTCCACGTTCTAATCCAAAGAAATACCAATATTCTGTGCGCACCGCCGAAGTGCAGCATGGTGCTGATCAATACGTGTTTTAGGGGAAGTCTAACAAAAGTCTTCACATAGACATGATTTCTCATAGATATTTCTCATAGACTGTCCGAGAACTGGGTAGAGTCAGAGCTGAAATAGAAATATTCTCTCACTGTTGTTGATGATTGTTGTCAACGGAATGACTTATATATGTACATAACCAGCACTGGAGCGCTTGAGTTTCAACAAACGACTTCACGGCTAATACCAGACTGCCTTTATAGTGTTATATTTCCAATAACTCAATAGTTTGTATATAACATTTAATTAATACACAAATAACCCGAGTTTCATCATTTCAAATGCTTATATGAACTGTGTTTGAGAAGAAATTTTGCAAGGATTTAGTGGTGTCATATCAGTATGTTTTTTTCTGTTGGATAATTGTTTTTTGTGAAATTTTAGTTTAGTAGTTCAAGTTTTCTACTGGTCTTGAGACATGTTGTTTCACCGAGTAAGTAAAACATCAAAGCGCAGGTTAGGGTAAGGGTTAATGAAAAACCAAAGCGTAGGTTAGGGTAAGGGTCAATTTGAAGGAAGTTGAAGCACAGGTTAGGAGGGTAAGGGTTAATGTAAAATTAGAGCTGCAGGTTACGATTAGTTAATATTACAGCGCAGGTTATGGTAGGGGTTAAAATAAATTACAGCGCAGTTTAAAATTATTCAAATATCAAAGCACAGGACAAGGAAAGGGTTAATGTAAAATTGCAGCACAGGTTTGGATTCGTTAAATTTCAAAGCACCGGTTAAAGAAAGGTTAATATAAAATCGAAAAGTAGGTAATTTCACGAAACGCTTAAACACTTGCTACTCAACTTTGTTTCAATAATAGTTTGATGCATTTAAATTACATGTTAAAATTCTCACTCAAACATATTTTTATTTCTCATATTGCCTCAATTCCGTATCCAATAATACATCTGATAAGGGTGTTGTGTGTTTGTTGGTTTGTTTGTATTAGTGTACTTAAAGTAATGTATCATATTGTATAAAGTGGAGGCTTTTCGGTCAGAGATTATATTTGTTTTAACTATAGAATAGCATTTCCGCCCAGATATATGTAAATTTGTCATAACTTGCATTAATTATGATAATTTAGCCGATATATTGTATTGGCTGGGTGGAAATTGTTTTTTAAAAGTGAATTATTTGAGTAGATTTGTGAATAATTTGGAATTATTAATCGTTTCAATTTACGTGATGTTAGAGATAATGTGTTCATAAAACTGATCAATTGTTACTTGAGGGATTCCTTTGGACATTCCTTCGTGTGAATCTATTTATAGATTTGTTTGACATTCCATTGTTTTACCTTTTATTATTGTGGACATATTTATACAGGAGTTTTGAAGTCTTTTTACGATGCTTTTATTAAATCATTTAAAATCAAAGTAAATAAAAAATTGTAAAAAGAGATACACAGCTGAATACTTCGCTCTTCTTTCTTTGGATGCTAATGTTGCTGCATGGACAGTTTGCTACGTTCTCTGTCTTTTTTTACTTTACATTTGTTCTCGCTAATTTATATATATTTCTTTTTGTGTTTGTTCACATTTTAAAATATTTAAAATGTCTTTTTTTAGTTTCTTTTTTCTCTCTCTTTTTAAAAAAATGTCCCTTCTGTTTTGCATGTATTTTGGGCCTTTAAATTTGTCTACATTCGTGACTTACGTATGACGTTGTGTCTTTGTAAATGTGTGTGTGCTTTTAATAATATGTACCCTTAAAGTCTTTATTTTATCTTTTGTCTCATTGTGTGTCTTTGTGTACATTCAGAGGCGTCTCTAGGGTTAGTGTCAACCAAGCTCATGGTGTCACCTCAAAAAGACATACCCAATAGAGCGCCTCCGAGCCTTGCCAGTACCAAATAACGGTAACATACAGAAATGTATGCTTTAGTGTCAACCTTAGTGATGGTGTCAACCGTGCGGCCTGCCCCCCCCCCCGCCGCACGTCCTAGTGACGCCTCTGTGTCCATGATTGTGACAATTTTATTTCATTGCACACCCGAGTTTAGAGCTTCTCTTTTAGAAAGCTCTACAGCCTACAAAGTTGAACCCGATTGGTGGAGGGAGAAGGAGAGGGGCAGGGGTGGGCTGAGGCACGAATCTACACTTCAGTAAGCACAACGTCACCAAGAACAAAAGTCACCAAGACACAACAACGTCACCAAGTCATCAAAAACCAACAACGTCATCCAAGAACCTACAACATCACCAAGACACAACAATGTCACCAAAAACAAACCTCACCAAAACCCAACGTCACGAAAAGCCAACAACGTCACCAAGAACCAACAATGTCACCTATAACCAACAGCGTGACCAAGAACAAACTACGTCACCAAAAACCAACAACGTCACCAAGAACCAACAAATTCACCAAGAACTAAAAAAGTTAACAAAAGAATCAAAAAGTCAACAAGAACCAGCAAGTCACCAAGAACCAACAAAGTCAACAAGGACCAGCAAGTCACCAAGAACCAACAAGTCACCAAGAACCAACAAAGTCACCAAGAACCAACAAAGTCACCAAGAACCAACAAAGTCACCAAGATCCAACAAAGTCACCAAGATCCAACAAAGTCACCCAGAACCAATAAAATCACACAGAACAAACAAAGTCACCCAGAACAAACAAAGTCATCAAGTACCACAAAATTTCCGGAGCCTAGGACGTCCTTCAAGACAAAAAATTCACCAAGAACCAACAAAGTCACCAAGAACCAACAAATTCACAAAGAGCCAAGAAAGTCATCAAGACATAAACAAGTTACCAAGAACCCAACAATCTACAAGGTCATCAAGAACTCAACAATCTTCAACGTCACCAACAACCCAACAATTAACAACGTCACCAAGAACCCAACAATTAACAACGTCACCAACAACCCAACAATTAACAACGTCACCAACAACCCAACAATTAACAACGACACCAACAACCCAACAATTAACAACGTCACCAACAACCCAACAATTAACAACGACATCAAGGACCCAACACTTAACAACGACACCAAGGGGAAAAACAACAACATAATGCACGAGAAGCTACCGTAACACACCTCTAGCTTTGAAGTAATGTAAACCTGTCGTCTGGTAGTTATCGTTGTTTCTCAAGTCATGCTGCACGTTTATAACAAGATGTCATATCATGATAAATTGTTTTTTTGTGATCGCTTATTAAGTTATAAATCCTCACTGAAATGACAGACCTGGTCAAGGTTGAGGTTATGAGGAGAATTCTATTGTCATGAATGTTGTGAATTATTTGAGCCCCCCCCCCTCACGCTTCTTTCCCTGATTCATTTTTAAAATTACCTGTTATGAATGGCTAGCTAAGTACGATAGATTTTACCGATTTAAATTAAACAAGCTGTAAAAACAAAGTCTTTGACTATAAAATTAAATCTCTTATATATGAGACAGAACTTAAAGTTTTGAATATGTTTAAACATGTACAGACTGAACGTTACTGAACTCCCCTTGCTGTAAAACAAGGGGGGGAGGGTCTGGTCATCGATCGCTGGACTAAACTCCAGTGACACGTTGAGGGGAACAATAGCAGACGGTGTCGTAGAGGTTTATAGATATAAACTTAAACTGCGTTAATTTTATTACGGTACATTCGATCGATCAGAAATATTTATACAATTCATTATTAGGTGACTCGGGTATATGAGAGAATTTCAGATCGACAGCATCACGGGAAGTGGGTCATTTTTTACTTTTATTTTTCCTCCCGCCCGACCGATCAAGACAAGACGGGGAAGTTAATAAGAACGATTTTAAAAAAATCAACAAAACAATGTCAATTAAAACATGTGTTTATATATATTAAAAATTTGTTATGTCATGAGCGTTGAGGTATGAAAATATGTAGCTGAGGCCTGCTAAGACTTTAGTAAATAAAAGACTTTTTAAAATGTTGGTGATGTCGACCGCGCGGCGTTGAAAGAAATAAATTAACGGACACAACATAGCGATGTATCATTACTTAACAGATAGTGCAAAAAAACACAACAACAACTCTAGTCTGTTCTCTTGTTCTAGCTCGTATTGATTACTGCAATTCTCTTCTGTCAGGTGCGCCAAAACAATGCATTGAAAAACTACAGAGTCCAAAATTCAGCTGCCAGATTAGTTCTAAAGGCAAAAAAAACATGACCATGTTACTCCGCTACTTTACTCACTTTTTTTGCTACCTATAAAATCCCGAAATGATTACAAACTGGCTGTTCTGTGTCACAACTTTTTTCTGACTCATGCCCTTCCTAGCTTACTGAACTTTTGTCTTTCTGCTCACCAAGTCGTCAGCTACGCTCTTCTGCAGACACACGCATTCTCTGTGTTCCTAAGACATGAACTAAAACATTTGGCGAAAGGTCATTCTCTTTTTGTGCAACCAAACAATGGTTCCATTACACATCCGTAGTATTTCAACTACTAAGTCTTCAAGACTGCACTCAAGAGTCATCTTTTCCAAATTCATTTACAAAATTAATGAAACAACATTTCTTTTAATGATGAACCTAGATGACTTATAATGGATTGTCATTTATGTGGTTAGTAGGAAATGAATGTTTATTTAATTAATATATGTGTTATTATCTCCACGTAAAGCGCTGTGAGCCCGGCTCCTTGCTGGGATACAGCGCTATATATATTATCAATTTATTATCATTATTGTTATAAATGATGATCTTAATAAGGGCAAACCATCCATCAATCAATGTGTTGAGAAGTACTTGCGATTTGATAATCATTTATTCTTCAGTAGTACACCATACGTTTGCTGCAAGTCTCTTATGTATTATTCCATACGTTGCTTTCTGTTGACTTAGAAACAGACGCCTTTTAAAGATCCATAATTTTTTTTTCCTGATTGAGTGGAAAATAAAGAAACTTCAGTATATTGTCAGACTCTTTAAAACACTCACATTAGGGGTCCTTTAAATAATCCATTCATCCACCTATTATTCTCCCAACCACACTAGACCAACTTGAAATTTCAACCTCTTTAAAAGACATTAAAAGTGAAACTTTGGCTAAAGTCCCGACATATAGTCTACATGTTCTTCTCTTGGTAACTTTTAATTATTTTTTTGTTAACATAAATTATTTTTTTGTAAAAAATATAATATCCCTTGAGGAGATAAGTCTCGTCTAATGTCTGGTGAAAACGGATAAAAAGTAATAAAAACCCCGAACTCTAACAAAATAGGTCAAAAAATGACCTTGACTTTGGGCTAGCAGATAGAGAATAAAAATTAAATGAGTTTTTTTTGGGTGAGATATGGTAGGGGGGGGGGGCATTCAGCGGTCCCATGAATGCCCCATGACGTCAATGGAGAGTCAGGACCGCCACGCACAAATGACTCCATTCTGGTTCGCCAATCCGGCAACAAGGATCTGGGGGTTAAATGGCGTTTTATTGTGGGGGTGGTAACTCTGGTGTCAGATTAGGAGGGGTGGGGAGGGGAAACAACCCTTCCTGTAAAGTGGAAACCTAGAAAATAAAACAACATTTCTGTAGAGTGTAGCCTAGAAGATGAAACTTTCTGTAGAGTGTAGCCTAGAAGATGAAACTTTCGGTAGAGTGTAGCCTAGAAAATCAAACTCTCTGTAGAATTTAGCCTAGAAAATCAAACTTTCTGTAGAGTGTAGCCTAGAAAATAAACCTTTCTGTAGAGTGTAGCCTAGAAGATGAAACTTTCTGTAGATTGTAGCCTAGAAAATCAAACTCTCTGTAGAATTTAGCCTAGAAAATCAAAACTTCTGTAGAGTGTAGCCTAGAAGATGAAACTTTCTGTAGAGTGTAGCCTAGAAAATCAAACTCTCTGTAGAATTTAGCCTAGAAAATCAAACTTTTTGTAGAGTGTAGCCTAGAAAATAAACCTTTCTGTAGAGTGTAGCCTAGAAGATGAAACTTTCTGTAGAGTGTAGCCTAGAAAATCAAACTCTCTGTAGAATTTAGCCTAGAAAATCAAACCTTCTGTAGAGTGTAGCCTAAAAAATCAAACTTCTATAGAATTTACCCTAGAAAATCAAACTTTCTGTAGAATTTAGCCTTGAAAATCAACCTTTCTGTAGAGTGTAGCCTAGAAAATAAACCTTTCTGTAGAGTGTAGCCTAGAAGATGAAACTTTCTGTAGAGTGTAGCCTAGAAAATCAAACTCTCTGTAGAATTTAGCCTAGAAAATCAAACCTTCTGTAGAGTGTAGCCTAGAAGATGAAACTCTCTGTAGAGTGTAGCCTAGAAAATCAAACTCTCTGTAGAATTTAGCCTAGAAAATCTAACTTTCTGTAGAGTGTAGCCTAGAAAATAAACCTTTCTGTAGAGTGTAGCCTAGAAGATGAAACTTTCTGTAGAGTGTAGCCTAGAAAATCAAACTCTCTGTAGAATTTAGCCTAGAAAATCAAACCTTCTGTAGAGTGTAGCCTAAAAAATCAAACTTTCTATAGAATTTACCCTAGAAAATCAAACTTTCTGCAGAATTTAGCCTTGAAAATCAACCTTTCTGTAGAGTGTAGCCTAGAAAATCAAACTCTCTGTAGAGTGTAGCCTAGAAAATCTTTTTTTTTTTTTTTTTTTTTTTTTTTTTTTTTTTTTTTTGTAGAGTGGAAGCTATGAAAACCAACCATTCTCGAAAATGATCAGTATGTTAGCGTTGTGAGTATATTAGTGTGTGTGTGTGTGGGGGGGGGCTAAGTTTAGAAACGATATTATAGTGATTAAGAAATATGACAAAGTCATTTAAATTTAAATTTATTTTAAAACTAGTTTACAAAAAAATTGTCTCTTTGTGTATTACTACTTTTGTAGTGCTCCTTGTGTAGTGTTCCTGGTATAGTGCTCCATGTGTAGTGCTCCTTGTGTTGCGCTCCGTTTTAAGTGCTCCTTGTGTTGTTCTCCTTGTGTAGTGCTCCTTTGTAGTGCTCTGTGTATAGTGCTCCTTGTGTAGTGCTACATATGTTGTGCTCCTTGTGTAGTGCTACATATGTTGTGCTCCTTGTGTAGTGCTACATATGTTGTGCGCCTTGTGTAGTGCTACATATGTTGTGCTCCTTGTGTAGTGCTACATATGTTGTGCTCCTTGTGTAGTGCTACATATGTTGTGCTCCTTGTGTAGTGCTCCTTGTGCAGTGCTCCTTGTGTAGTGCTCCTTGTGTAGTGCTCCTTGTGTAGTGCTCATTGTGTTGTGCTCCTTGTGTAGTGCTCCTTGTGTAGTGCTCATTGTGTTGTGCTCCTTGTGTAGTGCTCATTGTGTTGTGCTCCTTGTGTAGTGCTCATTGTGTTGTGCTCCGTGTGGAGTGCTCATTGTGTTGTGCTCCTTGTGTAGTGCTCCTTGTGTAGTGCTCATTGTGTTGTGCTCCTTGTGTAGTGCTCGTTGTGTAGTGCTCCTTGTGTGGTGCTCCGTGTGGAGTGCTCCGTGTGGAGTGCTCATTGTGTTGTGCTACTTGCGTAGTTCTCCTTGTGTAGTGCTCCTTGTGTAGTGCTCCTTGTGTAGTGCTCCTTGTGAAGTGCTCCTTGTGTAGTGCTCCTTGTGTTATGCTCCTTGTGTAGTGCTCCTTGTGTAGTGCTCCTTGTGTAGTGCTCCTTGTGTAGTGCTCCTTGTGTAGTGCTCCTTGTGTAGTGCTGCTTTTCAAGTTCCAGGCTTATATAATATAGATATATAAATATATTAGTATCCATTCATGTCTTTACCAGATCTTTGATATGACGGACAGGAACACAACACTGGCTTACATTTCAGTGCTTCTTAAACCTATTAGTTAACACCCCGGTGGCTATTTTAAAAATATATGAGTTGTTCTGAGCTATCAGTTTCGTGATTAAAAACCAGCTGCAAACATGTTAACGGTGGGGCAGGTTGACTTATTTGATAACAGGTGGGTCAAAATTTTAATTATCCTGATTGAATTTCGGAGACTGAGACCATACAATATCTCATACCTCAACGTAAATATCAAGATATTATGCGCCTGCCTGGTAACCTAATATATCCTTTGGTTTCTTATCTTATCTTTACAGACGCTCCTTCTATGTAGAAGATAATTGGGTCCATAGACCATGACAGACGATCTGTTTGCAAGTGATGCAGCGTATCACAGGCCACCGCTATGAAGGTTACACGGATTACCCAGCCACCTAACACATTTGGAGCTGGCTGACTTAGGGTCGCCCTAGGCCCCGGGAACAAATCCTTGCCTTCGCGTGGATTCGAACCCCTAACCATCGGTACGTCAGTCGAGCGCGCTGTCACTCCACCACCGTGAATGATAAGCGGGTGTAATTGACAATGTAACCAGCCGAGCTGAACAACCTTCACAAGGAACTGAGGTAACTGGTATTCACAAAACGGTAATGGCAACGAATGACATCGGAAATCGGTGTTAATTAAATTTCCACCATTGTAAAATGGATTCAGGAACTCACATCTCCATTTTGTAACGAAGTAATTCTTCAGAAGAGCTGTCGTCATTTTCTGTCTCGGAGTCATACTCCATTAAAACTATTAGCTTATTACTCTTTTCATTTGGTATGATAAGTAGGCAAAGTGTTAGAACCATGGAAGGCAAACTTTATCATTCCTTTCAGTCAATAGTTTAAGCCCAAAATGTTCGTGTAATTTTCAGGAAATTTATCATTTATCGGTCGCTATTTTTTAAATTATTTTTAAAATTATTTTTTACTTCCAATAATTTGTAAGTGGGTGGTCGATTAATCATTAAAATAATTTAATTGTTAAAACTTTTAACGATTAAGCGAGAAATTATTCGTTAATCTCCGCAGCCCTAATATTTCCTGTCGAGCGGTGCGGTGCGTATTATATTGACGATACTTTTTAAAAACATATTCCCGATCTGTAAATTTAAATGCTAGTTACAGCTTGTCTGCCTCGCGGTTCCAACTATATTAAAGATATTTTCAAGCCCTTTTTCCTGTGTTTAAGTCGAGCTGAAACTGAGCAAGCAGATCGTAGTAGTTGGTTTTAAAATTTATTAATCTTTATTTTTTGCTATAGATCTAGATCTATCTTTTATGTATGACACATAACTACAATTTAGGATTTTTTTTGTGGATTTTCGTGCGATGCGTATTATAATGAACATACTTTTAGTAATATCTCGTAAATACAGGATTTATAGTAAAAAGTAAAAATATTTGTGTTTTTTTTACGTTTTTTAAAATTCATTATTACTTTAGTTAAAAAACGAAAAACCAATAACAATGACATTAATTACTGAATCAATTTTTTTAAAAAGCCAAAAAATGAAGTTAAAATTCATTAAAGTGTTTATTTCATTGGCATAATTATACGTCTATAAGATGATTCGCGTACACTCCCACCCACCCCCTTCCCCTCACACACTGACAACTCATTCAGAACTGTTACATTACCGGAATGGCAGTAAATTAAAAACGAAAATAGGCGAAGATGTCATCGCAATATCAGACTCACCTCGTGGGACTTTGCCCGGCTATACTACAGATAATAAAATAGGTGTATAAAAAACATTGTGTATAAACCTGTGGCTTTTGACCATGGTATAAATGGACGAAATAAATAGGTTAATGGACAGATTGAAGTGATTATGACGCATCATAACAGCGTATCCCATGATGGGGGTCACCGTACACTTCGAGTTTGTGGGTGGGGAATGGTATAAATAAGGAAATATCATATAGAACAAGTGAACGTAGAATGGGAAAATTGTCTAAAAAGGATTTTTGAAAAAACAAGGAGTATTTTTTTAAAAATCATAATGGTTAACTATAATTGGATTTAATTATCGATATTAAAGTAGTTTTTTTTTTTAGAGCAATAAACATTTTTCTATAATACATTTCATTTAACTATGTTGAGAATAGAAAGACTCTTTTCATGGATTGTACCTTGTACTTGTATGTACTTTACATTGTATTTTCGATTTGGAAATGCCCGATTTATCTATTTAAAATTATACGTTTACATTAGGCAATATGATGTATAATATTTATATATATATAACTCGAAACCAAAATAATAAATGAAAATAATAATTGAGATGAAGGGCTGATTTTTACAATCTCTATAGACACATTAAATTGACAATCGCAATTAGGAATTTAAAAAAAAAGAAAAATGAGAAACTGTCAAAAGAGTCTAAACTGTGAACATATTATATATAATGAAAATCTATTGCTTGACTGATTCATGGATAAGAACTATATGGAGCACAGTCCCATTATGTCATTAAAAAATAAGACACGTGCATTAGTCAGAGTAATAACATACATAAATCATATGACAAGCAAAAGTCACATCATTTGTTATAAGCAAGAGTTTCAGGTTTCATGAATTATAATAGCAAACCAATTAGTAGGATACATGAAACAATAAGTAACAATACATAAAAAAATAAGTAACAATACATAAACCAATAAGTAACATTACATAAACAAATATTTAACAAACCATGAAACAATAAGTAACAATACGTGAAACAATAAGTAACAATACGTGAAACAATAAGTAACAATA
>MUZC01002301.1:660825-673941 GCA_002072015.1 Radix auricularia | reverse complement strand
GTGAAACAATAAGTAACAATACGTGAAACAATAAGGAACAATACGTGAAACAATAAGTAACAATAAGTGAAACAATAAGTAACAATACGTGAAACAATAAGTAACAATACGTGAAACAATAAGTAACATAAAATAACCAACAAGTAAATACATAAACCAATAAGTAAATATACATAAACCAATTAGTAGGCTAATAATACAAACATCAATAAGTAACAATACATGAAACAATACGTAACAATACATAAATCAATAATTAACAATACGTAAACCATTAAGTAACTAAACATGAACCAATAAGTAAAATACACCGGCCAATAAGTAACAATACATGGTTATGAGACAAAATGTTCATTTGGTCTTTTCAACTGAGAGCGATTCATGCGAATGTTCAGATTAAGATTCATTAAGCATAAAAAGATCGTACGAAATTAACGTTATTAATCCCGACAAATCTAGTAACACAGTGATGGTATGTTAGCACTTGTTATGGAATAGTTGATGCACTAAAAAGATAGTGGGTGAACATATACTATAGTTGATTAACTTAAACAATAGTGGATGAACTTAAACAATAGTGGATAAACTGATGCATGTAGACCACACATACATTACGTGGTGGTGAGTATTATCTTAAGACTTGTGGCTGATGAGCTCAATAACGAGAGAGATGACGTAATGTCTGGCAGAAAAGATGGCATGAAATTTCTAAGTAAAGATGTACAGGAAATTTGTAATGATTGCTGTGTGCAGGATGACGCATTTGTAAACTTCACGGCTGATGATGGATTGATGTCATGCTGATAATAATAGACAAATTGAGGAATTAGTGCGAATTGAATCAATTAAAAAACAAACCATATGTGGCATATTCAAGAAACTTGTACAATATATAAAATAGTGATAAATCATTTCCTGGGTTTCAGACTGGGATGTTATTGTCCCTTCTCAAAAAGTCCAAGAAATTAGTTCCACACAGGAATTACAGCCTTGTCCTCGGACTGAAGCAGAACTTAGAGTATCAAAAACATAAACATTTGTGTGAAAAGATGAATGAAAGAAGGAATGAAAGATCGTGTAATTGGAATGTCCTTCCTCTGATACCATTGTCTCCGCCCATGAGCCGGTACGCCCGTGAGCTGTTAAGGACAAACAATGAACTATTTCACAGTCCAAGATTTATTTTCGTCACCACCCCCACCCCCGGCCCACATGGCCGCCCCTGCCTTTGGGTTACAGATTTGTTCTTTCGATGACGTCACCCAGGTTGTTGTCCCTCCTCTCCTGTTGCAGCCAACCGTTGGACTGGACTGTGAACGGCTGGTCAAGGGCTACCACCATTCTCACCTCGTTGTGACCCATCATCTTCACTTCCGGTGACTCGTAAGGTCCTGTTGCCTTTCCGAAACCACCGTTCATATAACCTGTTGTGAAAATTTAAAAAAAAATCACAATAGAAACGAAAAATCAAGGAAAAATTAAAGATTTTCTTTTATACATCAAAAAATAAATTATATCGAGTGCTTTCTTATATATTACAGACGCTCCTTCTGTACAGAAGAGTATTGCTTTGCGCCAAGAAAATCTGTCAAAGAAAGTTAAGGCTTATTGCCAACTAATGGATTACATGACATGTAGACGGACATTACGGTTTGCTGTTATGTTATACATTTGCTTTTTACATTTTATTTGGTTAATATAATTTTTAATATGCTGGTTAAATCCTGATTTTTAAATCACGATTTCGAATGCATAACGCTGTAAGACAGCATACGATCATAAGTGTATAAGAAGACTTACCTTGACTGACATCAGACTTACCTTGACTGACATCAGACTTACCTTGACTGACATCAGACTTACCTTGACTGACATCAGACTTACCTTGACTGACACGAGACTTACCTTGACTGACACAAGACTTACCTTGACTGACACAAGACTTACCTTGACTGACACAAGACTTACCTTGACTGACATCAGACTTACCTTGACTTACATCAGACTTACCTTGACTGACACGAGACTTACCTTGAATGACACGAGACTTACCTTGACTGGCACGAGACTTACCTTGACTGACACGTGACTTACTTTACTTGACACATGACTTACCTTGATTGACATGGGACAGCTGACCGTCTTCCAGAATCGTGATGATCTTCTCCAGGTAGCCGTGTCCGTACGACTCCAGCGGGTAGGCAGGTTCATTGTGCTTGGGGATGTCCAGACCTGGTCAGGCGGGGAGACATTGGATGTGGGTCAAATAGTCACGTCATACTACCACATGTTGTTTGCCACGTCATTTACCACAGTCAACCAATATCATCAGTCCCCCACCCAATATATGCGAGGTAACATTTTTTCTAGAGACCCTTACATAATTCTAACACCAAACTTTAACCCCAACCTTAAATTTAAATTAATAGTAAGTCTAATACAAATCCTCTTTCTAATTCATTATTAAAGTCACTACACTAATGTAACAATATTTGTTAATCTCTACTGCTTGCAGTTAATTCATACGAGAAAAAATTCAGAGGTATTTTGAAGTATAAGGCAAAAATAAAAGTAGATCGATAAATAAATCTGTCAGTTTGAGTGCAAAAGTAACGTGTTAACTTTTAAAAAATCTATTTTAAAAAAAAAAGTAATTTAAAAGATAATGTTTACTTGTGATTGTCAATTTTTAAACAACATCAGTGGACCCTATCGGCTTGTGTGTTGCTCACCTTTGAGTTCCATGTCTTCAGACACTCTCAGGATCCCCATGTACTTCATGGCGGCAAATATGATCAAACATATACCTCCACTCCAGGCAGTGATGGCGGCAAGTCCGACCAACTGCCAGGCGAGAACCTTGGGGATCATTAACATCACCGTTAGTTAGGGTTGGGGTAATGATTAGGGTTGGGGTTGGGTTTGGGGTAATGATTAGGGTTGGGGTTGGGTTTGGGGTAATGATTAGGGTTGGGGTTGGGTTTGGGGTAATGATTAGGGTTGGGTTAATGCTCGTGGTGCTGAGGTCTTTGAATTATAAAAAACTAACTTTTTAATACTATTTTTGTATGATCAATATTAACTTTTAAAAATTAGAATATTTATTTATTGATACGGTTTAGAAGCTTAAACAGAAGCTTTAAAAAATAAACTGTAATTGCTATGTATGTGTTAGGCCTCGCAAACCACTCTGTTATAATAAAAATAATGATCATTTATTCTTAAGCGAATGAATATTGTGACATTCTGTCTCTTGTGTCCATTTGGTATGAATGTTTAAAATGAAATAAAAGAAAATTTTGGGTCCAGTATATTTGCGTATCGTATCGTGTGCACTTAGTGGATAGGTCCTATTTGACAGTGGATAGATCCCACTTGACTCTTAGTGGATGAGTCCTACTTGAAACTTAATAGATAGGTCCTACTTAATACTTATTGGATAGATCCTACTTACCAGTCCAGATTGTCTGTCCCAGTGCATCAGGATGCCAGTGTCGTATCTAAGGAAGGCCACTGCAATAATGCCCCAGGCGCCGCCTCCAAAGTGAACTAAAAATGTAAGGGAAAAATAAATTGTCAATAACAATGGCCATATATTTCAATGACATCGATTTATATTACAAATCATTTATTGTCTCATAATCAGTAGTAGATTTTCTTCGATAATTAGAATTTTTACCGAATATATGAAAATATCGACACTCCGTAACATTGTCTACGACCTACGGCAAATCGTGTCTAGCGAGCTGCATGCGGCTCTTCAGTGTCCACAAAGCGGCTCGCAAACAGTTTATGAAATTAAGACTTTTTATTTGAAACATATATATTTTTTTAAAAAGAACTTACTTTTAAAAAATTTGACTGGACAAAAATAGGTTCAATTAAATTAAAATAAATTGGACTTCATTTCAAATGTGAAAATAATTTTTTTCTGAATTTAATTCTGGCATGTGACGTCAGTAGACACTAATTTCTGCTTTCAGCAAATATCTCATTTTATCAAATTAGTTACCGGGACTATCCAATACTATCATATTAGCTAGCACTAGGCTATGATTTCCTTTTCTTTCAACACGAGGTTTTAATTTCTGAAGAGTAAGCTGCGAACCAACCACTGACCTGCCACAGCATCAACAGGGTCATCAATCTTCATCTTGATGACCAGCCAGGACGTTATGTTGAAGGAAATCCCAGCGATGGCGCCAACAATCGTAGCCCCCCAGGGTCTGATGACGTTACAGCCCGCACAGATGGCGACCTTGAGTGGTGGACAGTCGAAGTTGTACATGATAAATTGCGTATATATTCAACAATTTGTAGTTGGTGATGTATATTTTGACAGTTGTACAAAGTTTGGTTTACGATGCTGACTGCAGTTTAAACCCAGGACAAAGCTTGTTGTGTTCGTAAGATAAGATATCCAGATACAAGGGACACAACAAATACATGCTTTCATTTAATCTCAATGTCAGGGTTACTGTTCGCAACATGGTCTCTTACCAGTAACCTTCAGCATAAAATTCAGATAATTGTTTTGCTTCACTAAATGAATTCGACTCCTGCTGATATAACATGTATAGTTGATCCCTTGATGGCCTTGCCACCTGGGTTCTTACAGGTTTAATATTCAAAGTTATTTTTATAATTCCTTCATAACAAAACCAACCAAACTCACCATCCCAGCCAAAGCGCCGTTTAAAGTGTTGAGTAAACTCCAGTGCTTTCCCTTGATTCCAATTCTGTCATAAGAGAAAACAAATAATAAAAACTCTAATGCGTATTTAGACGCAATTTCGAAGAAAGAATTTCGGATTTTTTTATTCAAGGGAAATCATTTTAGATTACATTAAAAGTCATTTCAAATCAATAATCCTGAAAATAAACAGATATGACGTCATATCCCCTCACTCTACATCAAACCAAGAATGTGTCAATAGAATGATCATCACGCAACAATGTAACATAAGCATTCACAAAGCGGGAAAACCCCATTAACTATCATTTTAGATTACATTAAAAGACATTTCAAAACAATAATTTTGAAACTATACAAAACAATTGATATAACAAAATTGGTGCTAAATTACGTGTGTACCATTAAAGCATAGTTTTAAAAAATTCCTTCACCAACATTGTTATAAATATTATTGGCTATCGTTTGGCGTTTGTTTTAATCCGATAGATGTTATGGTTGGCGAGAAATTGACAGAATAAGGATATTTTTGGGGCTTTTTTTATTTTCCAGGAAATCTAGTAAACCTTTTCGGTAATGTTTTTGGCCCGTGCACATCCTTGGAACCTCCTTAATTCGTGAATATTTTCATGAAATCTTTGGAAAAGGCCATTTGTTCAAAGAAATTAATAATTAATCATCACACGCGAAAGATAAAAGTTCACATTTGTATCCATATTATTTTTCATTTATTTGTTTCTGATTTCACTTTTTTTATTATTATTTATTTCTTTGTTTTAGAATGTCTACTTTTAAGAATTGAGGAATCCTACTTTGTTTTTCTATAGATTACCATGATAATTTCAATTTTTTAGTGTGTTTCTGTGTGGCTTGGTACGGATTAGATATTTGACAAGTAAATCTTTGTTCGAGATGCGAAAGGTTCAAGATACTATAGTTACCTCGGAACTGATTCATTTCGTATTTCGAGGTACCATTGTAGTCTGTTCAAATTTTACACGATTTTGTTATAAGATAACTTTCTTGTTACACAGTGGTATGTCTTTTAGAGTTTATCTTCCAAATAGTCTCTGACAAGTCTTAAACGAGGACAATGACGTAAGTTCGTCTCACTGCTAACGTCACTTAGTACAGAATTGCTGCTGTAGAGCCATGTAGCTTGACAGCGCTAATCCACCAGACGCAGCAAAGTTCCACTGCTAAAGTTGAGCAATAATTTCCTCCTTTGCACAACTTGTTTATCCCAAACCTGCACCCCCAACTGCCTTACTTGTGAATGATGAGTGATGTCCAGGCGGCCGTGCTTCCAGAGATGACCGTGTTCACTATGGCCAGACTGATGGCAGCTCCGTCCCCAGGGTGAGAGATGGTCAGTTGAGAGCCGCCATTGAAGGCCATGAAGCCGAAGATCAAGATGAACCCTCCCAGGGCGGCAAACTGAAAGAAAGTTCCAGAAACAAATTAAATTTTCTAGTCTTCAGCGATCCCTTGACATCAATATCATAATTTTTAGCGCATTTTCGAGAAGTCGAATGCGCTATTGCACCCGTTTTGTCCGTCCGTCTGTCATCACCCTAGATCTCAGCAACCATAAGTCCTAGATCCATGATGTATATATGTTTTTTGTATGTCCTGACCTGCCATTTGTGCATCAACACTCAGTTACTCGATCCGTTAAAAAACCCCGTTAAAACTACCAAAAAACATTGCGAATCGAGAGATAACACTGGCGCAGGCAACGGCCGCCATTGCCGGAAGTCGAATACATCGTTTTTCAAGCATTGAAGAGTTAAAGTTATTGGTTAGTGATGCGAAAGCGTTCAAAAGAATTAGTTTTTTTTTTGTTGACGTCATTAGAATATGTTTAAAAGTTTAGAGAGTTTTACGTCATCATTTGTGGTGACTTCAATCAAGATCTTAGCGGCCCAGGGGCAGAAATTGAAAACTTTTTCGAAACAAACTTCAACATTCAACTACTTTCAACAAGATTGGCAACCACGATCTATCAAACAACAATTGATGGAGTATTTGGGCGATTAGCTGATTACAATTTAGAATGTTTCATTTATGAGTCCTATTTCAGTGACCACAAACCACTTGTAGTTAGATTAAAGAGAAAATAAAAAAATTTAAAATGTAAAGAAATGACTTTTAAATAATTTTTTTTCAGGTATATTCATTACACGAGAAAATTCATAAAAATATGTCTAAAATATAAACACAATTACTGATAACTACATAATGCTGATATCTAACATAAGTACTGATACATAATATGAAAATGCGCTAACACGTCCTGAGTCCAAAAAGGGACCTGGCTTAACATGATTTTTTTTTATTAATACAAGTTTTGGTTTTGACCATTCCAAATGGCTGTAGATTTTTAAAGGTTTTAATACCCCAACAATTAAATAATTTATGTGGTTTCTTTGGTCAGTTATGTGGTCAGTTTTTTTTTAGCTTTGCCATTGTATGGATCTTACAGCGTATATAATTTTTAGAAAGTTATTATTTTTTTTTAGAAACTAAAAAAAACACACATTTTACTTTGAAAACCAAAATATTTGATCCCACATCCTTATCTTTACTAGTTTTCTTAATGTTGTTAAGCTACCGGGACGGATTGACCTACCAGGACGGGTTGACCTACCACGATAAGAGTAATCAATTGGGCGTAGTGACCTACCGGGGCGTAGTAACCTACCAGGACGTAATGACCTATCGGGACGGAATGACACACCGTGACGCAATGACCTATTGGGCTGGAGTGACCCACCGGGACGGAGTAACCCATGGGGTCCTGTTGACCTACCGGAACGGAATGACCTCTGATGTTGATCACTGTGCCCGTCTCTTTGTGGAATCGACCAATGCGAGGACCCAGGAACAGGGCGCCGAAAAACGCCGCAGACCCACCAACACAGTGCACCACACCGCTGCCAGCGAAATCCTGAGACAAGAAAATGTCAGCCTTAATTTCAATATAACTTCTATAAGTAATGTGATCAGTTGCTAGGGGCGACCTCTGTTAAACGAAGCGTACTTGCCGTCTGTAACAAAACATTTTACAACACCAACAATAATGTCAATCAATAATTCTCATATTTATATCGTTAATACATCTTAAACAAGACTCTACAAATGGTCCAAAGTTTGACCACAAAAAAAGGACTTTCTCTTTCGATATAGTCAGAAAATTAGACCAAAAAGGAACTCACTCTTCGACATAGAATATTAGAACATAGTGGATAACTCACGTGATAGTTGATGGTTACATTCTCCCCGTTAATCTCGTATTCTTGACCAATGGCCAGCCAGCCACCACTAAACCACGCCCAGTGAGTGACCACTGGATAGATGAAGGCTGTAAAGCAATTAGTATTGGGTGAAAACATATTAAATAAAAAAACTGCAATGAAAGGCATGATAACATTACAATAGAAGTTAGTGTATCTGAGAAAAGAATTAATAGGTTTTTGCACTGTACCCAAGTCTTAGGGAAAGCTGAAAACATAATGATAAAACGTTTCTTTACAGCTTCAATTACAATTTTAATCAAAACACTAATGAGGCCATTAATTAATGTGATATTTAATGATATAAAACTTGACATCTGCTTTAATTTTAATTATTAAAAACATTTGGGATGGTGGTTCAAATCGCGACCATGTAAAGGAGTCGATGAATTGAATTATTATTATCTTTGATAAACACCGTTTATGTCAGATTCTGTCAGCTTCCTTGAACCCTAGCCAAGTTTGGTGGAGTGAGATTACCGCATCAAGCCCTAGCTCGTATCATTAGAAGAGCGGCCGATGACGTCATACGCAGCTGATCCCCAAGTTCAAGGACGACAGAGACTCACCCGTAATGAAGAAGCTGTAAATCAGGTAGGCCACGAACTCACACCGCTCGGCCAGGGCGCCGGACACGATGGTGGCAGCGGTGGCGGCGAAAACAAACTGAAAGAAGAAGTAGGCCAGCTGTGACTCGGCCAGGTCCGAGGATGACCAGTAGTGCCAGCCTATGAACGTGTTGCCGTCACCGAAGGCAAAGGCAAAGCCGATGGTCCAGTAGGAAATCCCGGCTAGAACTGTGGGAGACCGAGTGTAGAAAGATATAAACACGGCCGCATGTGTATGAAAAAACCTATACGGTTATGAACAATACCAATATGCTATGTCTATCTACCCCAATCTTCACAATAATACATGGGGTCTAGCCACAATCACAAGATATTATAACCATCTACCCCAATCCTCAAAGACGTACATCACGTGAGACCTACTTACAAGAATCCAACAAGTTCTTGATCAGGATGTTGCTGGTGTTCTTGCTGCGCACGCTGCCAGCCTCCAGGAAGGCGAAACCACACTGCATCACTGGCAAGAAATGAATGATTAATGTGACAATTAATCACTGGCAAGAAATGCATCATTAATGTGACACTGCATGACTGACAAGAAATGTATGATTAATGTGACACTGCATCATTGAGCAGGAAAGGTATACTTTATGTGAGTCATGATGTGTTGGTATAAAAAAAATATATTATGTATCGTGTTATTTAGCTTGTCAAAAGAGTCTCATATTTCAATAAAACAGATTGAGCTGATAAAATACCTTAAAATGTGAGAAATCTTATTTTCGATCCTATATAAAAACAGACTTAAACTCTGGCAATAAGGAATCTGTGGTTTTAAGATAAGTTTTTATATAAACATAAGAGCATAAATTCAATGATGAGAAAATATAGAGGAACCTGTATCAGATAAAAGACCTATGTATGAATATATAAGACATGATATATGTACATACAGAAGACATGATATTTGTACATACATAAGACATTATATGTGTACATACACAAGACATGATATGTGTACATACACAAGACTATGATATGTGTACATACATAAAACCATAATATGTGTACATACATAAGACCATGATTCCCATGATGAGTAAGAAGACCTGGTCCAGAGTTTCTTCAAGACTGGTCAGCCTTGACGAAGCGTCGTCTGGTGTGGTTGTTGTGTTTGAAGACATCTTGACCCTTGGAATCTGCTGCAAACAAGAAGAAATAGACAACTTTTAATGACGTCATTACAGTTACACGAGGTCTTGGATTTGAATATATAAATATTAAAATCAGTAAGAGGGTCACAGTGGTCGAGGGACATGTAAGCTCAGCTGGTGCATGAGGGTCCGACGGGTTCGAATCTCCTTGAAGCCAGTGATTTTGTTCCGTGGGCTATAGGTGTCCCCGATTCCACCCAGCTCCGATACTAAACAAGGGCAGCTGGGAATAGCGCTGAGTCATTTGCCAACAGAAGGAAGTATGGGCGTTCTTATCAGAACGTTGTTGAGCCTTCTCGTCCATGAGGGACATCTACCGATCATCGCCGGCGTCTGCACTTCCTCCTAGGACATAGGCCACCTACAAGAGCTCTCCAGGCATCTCTATCCTGGGCCATTTTCTCCAGGATCTTCCATTCATGGCCAATCCTCTTGATGTCTGCCTCCAATTCTCGGCGCCAGGTGTTTCTTGGGCGGCCTCTTTTCCGTTTACCCTGTGGGTTCCATTTCAGGGCTTGCCTTGTTGTATTAGAAGCAGGTTTCCTTAGTGTATGACCGATCCACCTCCACCGCTTTTGAAGAATCTCTTCCTCAATGGGCTTCTGTTTAGTCCGCTGCCACAGTTCCTGGTTGCTGATTTTGTCCGGCCAGTGAATTCTGAGGATCCTTCTTAGACAATTATCAGAACGTAGGATGCAATAATCTTCTGTATAGAATGGAGTACCTGTTAGTTGAAATTAATCAAATAATCGGATAATCAGTAGGAAGACTTCGCATCCTCAACCAGGTTCAGGGATTATTGACCGGCATAATTTAATGTTCACCAGTTCAGAAAGTTGTTGGTTGGCGGAGAAGGGGGGGTTAGATTTTTCAATCTGGGATTTAGGCTTAGATGGAAGGTTGGCCCACATGTAGCTCATAGTTTCAGATATTTGGCCCCCTTATCAGTTTCAAGGAATATTGGGAGAGTGAATTACGTCTGTTGAAGATTTTTGTTCAAAGCAGATATTTAAACCAGATATTAAGACTTTCTGCATCGGATCAACAGACGTTAGAAATATTTCTGTCTTGTGTGGAAATTATTTAAACAAAAAGTCAGGTTTGCAAATAAAATATTTTAAAAAAGTTAAACAGTGGTGAATAAAATATAAAGCAGGGATGTAAATATAAAAATGATAAAAAGAATCTAACATACAGACATAATAAAACACCTGTATTCTATAAGAACTTCCTTTACGACAATAGACAAAGGCGGACCAAAAATAGACAAAACAGATTTTTCGGTTCATAAATCAATACAGAATATTTAAAACTTGTAGACGGTAGAGAAATGCAACTTAGGCGATGTTTTTTGTCTACGCCTCTGTCGGAACGGATTTACGAGTAATGTGTTGAAAACACCGGAGACACGATGACAAGACAGCAATAGACTTAAATAATCATCAGAGCCTCAAGATTCCATAGCTTAAATAGTTCTTAGAGCCGCATTAGTCAATAGACTGCAAGTCATCGGCAGCAAGCAGTGACAATAGACACATAATACGTTATACAGCCAAATCAAAAATACCAGGGAAATGTCTGCACGAGAGCGCTATCAAGGGAAAAAAACACGCGAGTTTTTGTAGCTCTTCAGTAAAATACCAGAATACTTAAAACAGCCCCTTGATGGGGACTTCTTCCGGCTTTCCTTGTAGGCGTCCAAAGACTTTTGTACTGAATGCTCACTGTAACAGGAACAAGGAAGTGAAACCATTGTTAAGCTGTCCGAGTTAAACAGTACGTCACAGTGATAAGTTATGTCCGTGTTTCATACTTAGGGAGAGGGAGGAGTTGTCGGAAAAGACGGGGATGGTGGTTTCATACGTTTGTTAATCTATTCATGTGTTGGAGGTCAAAGGCAAAAAAAAAAATTCTCACAAAAATGAATAAAAGCTTTTATCTTGTCTACAGTAATGGAATCATCAACCGTTTTGTAAACATCGCTTTTGAAAAAGTTAAAAAACTTATTTTGTTTGGTACTGATAGACTCTGTTCAATCGAATACATTAAATTTCACTCTGTGGTATGACTTATCATTAATACTAAATTAAACCAATTAAACTGAACCTTTCAAAATCTTGATTGCTCATAACTCATTTCCGGAATTCGTTGCATAACACTATTCAAGTTTTGTGATGAAATAGACGAATAACTCATTGTCGCTCCTCGTTAAAGGACGAGACTTTTTTTTTGCGAGATTGAAAGAAAAACAAACATACAAAAACCAAATCAATGTTACATGAAACATCGACAGAGTCCAGCAACTGGTTTAGAGAAACGTCTGGTTGTGACGTGTTCGGTATCAAGAGACTTTGTTCAATAACTAGTTTCACATCAAAATTGTTTCAATAAAAATGAAACCCATTGACTAATCTATATATATATATAAAAATGAAAATATGTCTGCGTGTGTGTGTGTGTGTGTGTGTGCTTGTCCGTGGTAACTGACTAAACTATTCATCCGATCGTCATGAAAATTTTTAAGACTGTTGAGTACCCTCACGGAATGGTAACTGGCTACTTTTTTTTCTCAATCTAACACTAAAGGGGCGCCGGGGGCCCCAAATGTGAATTTTTGCTTATATGAGCTATATAAAAAATAATTTAATCGCTAACTACTTGCTTTTTTGATTGATCTTAACCAAATTTTGCAAATAAATTCTTGATAGCCATTATTTCAATACCATAGTGCACTAAATTCCAAATGGCAACTCCTTCGAGGCTGGGGGCCCAAAATACGTGTTTTCTTAAACGTTTACGAATTTTTTCACTATTCAATTATTAAAGGTCTTGACAAATAATGATAAATGTATCCATTATTATCCATCTTAAAATAAACAGTTGTTTTTGAGCTTTATATCTTGCCTCGAATGGGCCCCTGGGGCCCTTAATGTCGTTTTTTGCCTATATAAGCTATATAAAAATTAGTTTAAGCGATAGCTACTTGATACATTGATGGATCTTAAACAAACTTGGTATATAAATACTTTATAGTCAATATTAAAATATTATAGGGCACTAAAGTCCTAATGGCAACTTCTTCAGGGTTGGGGGCCCAAAATACCAGTTTTAGTAAACGTTTAAGATTTTATCCCTCAATTTAATTATTAAAATTCTTAACAAATAATGATAAATGTATCTATTATCCGTATTGAAATGAACAGATGTTTTGAACTTTATATCTTCCCTTGAATGGGCCCCTGGGGCCTTTAATCTCATTTTTTTCTAATATGAGCTATATAAAAATTAGTTTATGCGTTAGTTACTGAGTAAATGAATGGATCTTAACCAAACTTTTTATTAAA
>MUZC01002301.1:640368-660155 GCA_002072015.1 Radix auricularia | reverse complement strand
AAAAAACTTGATAGCCAATATTAAAATACTATAAGGTCCTGAATTTTTAATGACCATTTCTTCGGGGCTGGGGGTGCCAATAGTCTTTTTTAGGGGGGGGGGGGTTGTTAATGTTTAAGAGATTTTGTCAATTCAATATTTAATCAACGACAAATATATCCATTATCATGCAAATTGAAATGAACATCGTTTTTAACTTTACATCTGGCTTTAAATGAGCCCCATCATGTCTTTCTTTTCTTTAATTAAGTTTATGCGTTAGGTTTTGTGTAAAAGAATTGATCTTAACCAAAATTTGTTAACAAAATCTTGGTAGCCCATATTAAAATGCTATAGGGCACTAAAATTCTAATGTAATTTACTTTTGGGCTGGGGGCCCCGAATGTCTGTTTTTGGTATATGCTTAAGATATATTCCCCATTCAATTTTTAACAATCTATAGGAATATATATGAATGATGAAACTGAATTAAAATGAACAGCTTTTTGAAATTGACATCTTGCGCAGAATGGGCACAGGGGCCCCTAAATGTCGTTTTTTCCTTTATATTACCTTTACAAAAATTAGTGTTAGTTTAAGTTACTAAGAAAATAACGGATCTTGCCAATTTTAGTACATAAAAACTTAAGAGTTTATAAATATTTTCTATAAGTAACTGAACTCTTAATGTCCATTCCCTCGGGCAGGCATACCGAAATGTTTTTGTAATGCGCGTTAATAATTTAATTCCCCAATCAATTTTACACGATATAGAGAAACAAAGCTTGAGTACAATGGCGATTAAAAAAATAATAAATCATCACTTATTTTAGAGCCCGGCCCCTTAATTTCGTTTTTTTTCTTTATTTTTTTTCAAAGCTGTATATATATATATATATATAGATTTATTTATCCATTTGCTGGGAAACTTGGACTTTTTTGCACACTTCCGTGTAGGTTTTTGGCATAGTAGTTTTTAAAACAGATCACGCATTGGATTCTTAAATAGTCATTTTTACTGAGATCGTTTTAAGCTTTATATCTTGTCGTGAATGGGCCCTGGGGCCCTTAATGTCGTTTTTTTTTTTTTGTCTTATAAAAATTCAAGAGTCTATAAATAATTACTCTAGGAAACTGAACTCTTTATGTTCATTCCTTCGGGTAGGCGGCCCCAAATTTTTTAGTAATGCACGTTAAAAATTTAATTCTCCAAAAATTTTTTACACTATATTGAGAAACATAGCTTGAGTACAAAGTAGCACCTATTTTAGAGCCTAGCCCTTTAATGTCGTTTTTTTTAAAGCTTTTAAATTATTATTTTATTTAACTGTTTGCCATGATCTTTGGACTTTTTTTCGCACTTCAGTGTAGGTTTCTGGCATAATTGTTTTTAAAACTCATAGGATTCTTAAATTGTCATTTTTACTGAGATCGTTGCAACGCACGACCGGGTCTGCTAGTACTGAGATAAAAGTAGGATCGTTAATATATTCTTGTCTGAGTATATTTTAATTTCTTTAAATTCCATAGGAAATCAAACGTATGTCTGCTGTCATTATGTCAATGCGTTCATCACCAAAAACAACATATTATGTTCCGTTTTGCTGTCACAACATTCACATTAACAAATTAAACAAAACGTTTCTCAACAGTTCTCAACTGCATTGACTGCAAGTTGTTGCATAACTATTATTAGCAGAGCAGAAACAACCAGCAAAGTTCAATTATTCTCAGCTCTCTCCTTTGATGCGCTGCTCAGCTCCCAGGTATTCTCTAGTATGTCGATAATTAGCTGAGTGCACTGCGTCAGGGAACATAAGAGATTGAGTTTTGGTTCAAGCCCAATATCGAAAGGTGATATTTCCTGGCCTTAATTCAATTACATATTCTTGCCGAACATTTATTTGCTCAACTATTGTCTACTTCAGGGGGTCTCAAACTGGGGGCAGAACTATGTGCCTTTAAATCACTTGTTATAAGATGTTTCAAGGGTTGCAAAAATCCATTTCAGAAACTCAAACCTAATAATGATTTTTAGAAAATCAATACAAATAACAAATTTAAAAAAAAAAATCGACTCATACCTCTTAACTCATTTTAAAATACAAAATTTATCGCCGTCCCATTCTACATGATAAATTCACTCATTGTATTAAGTATTACTAAGAATAACTACAGCTGTATGAACTTGCTTAAATCAGGTTGAATTTAAATAAGTTTGTTACCGCCTATATAGTTAACTATATAATTGGGATGTGTATCCGTACTGTCTGAAGTTCCCGAATAGTAGGCCTACTATTTTCGTTACTCTCCGATGGGCCATAAAATCTCTTTAGTCCGCGTGTTTGGGAGCCCGGGTTTCACAGTGCGTTGCGAAGAATTACGAAAACTCATGTATTTCCATCTTTGGTAATGTCACGTCTGCTTTAGTAAATCAATTCTATCTCAATGGGGCGGGATACTATTTTCAGTTCAAACCCCCCCCCCCCCCCCCTAGTTATTAACACTCCGTTATTTTGCAATTCTCAGGAGTTAACGAATCGGATGGCATGTTCAATATCAAGGTGAGATTGATGATTTAAAATTTTTTAAAAGTTATCTACACGGGAACAAATCTGTCAAACAAAATTACGAGTTCATTCTGACATAAAAAAAAAATGTTTCATCTTTTTACCTGCAAACAGATTTTAAAAAATTAATTAATTTTATTTTAATTTTTTTTTTTAAGACGCGCACTTCTTTGTCAATCTGATGTCACTGGCAGATATGTCCAGGTCACATGATCTTACAGTTGTCTTGTGACGGTGCCAGATATTTTGAGGTTAATGATGCCAGATTATGGTGATTAAACTCATCACGTGGTTCATTGGATTGGAAAGGGGGGGGGGGAGTTGAATGGGTTGGGTTGATGGAAGGAGAAGACATGAACTAATAGAAACCTGATCTATAATTTTGGTTCTGAAACAAAACAAAACAACAAGAAAACTTTCGAAATTATTGATAGTTAGGATAATTGAAACCTTTTTTTAAAATAATCTGCCAAATGCCTTTAATGCACTTAAATTTTTTTAAAATGTAACCTTACACGACCTCTACAATTTGTAGACAATGTGATACATACAAAAAGTGATAACTTCTGAAAAGTTAACGCAGCAGCATCTTGGGGTAGGGGTGTAAGAGAATTTCATTTACACACTGTCCGTATCGACTTGTGAGTTCTCAATTAGACATGCAAATAAGTATTTAGTTACACCAAGGACAGCGGTATTTATGTCAGAATAAAAGATGGTTTATTTTATTGCGTTAAATTATAAATGTTTATATTTACATACAATGTTATTTCTTTTTGGATTAAAAATTAATAAAAAAAATAAAGCAGCATTTGAATCAAAGATCAAATTAAAAGATGTTTGTAAGCGGTAGATACATTTTTAAGAAATGTTTCAAGTAATTTGATTTAAAGAACTAATGGTTTCACATTATGTGTGTGCAACGAACGCATCTTCAATTACTTCAAAGGAGAGCCTGCATCATTACAAGTCGCACTGAGGACTTTGTAATCAAAGTCTTTTTGATTCCGGTTGGTAATATGCCGTTTGCGTGTCTTATTGGAATGAACAACTTCTCTCTAAGTAGTAAGATGAATGATGTACAACTCTCCAAGTCTAAGTAGTAAGATGAATACTGTACAAATCTCTTAATTGTCGGATGAATATTGTACAAAGCTAAGTAGTCTGATGAATGTTGTACAACTCTCTAAGTAGTCTGATGAATGTTGTACAACTCTCTAAGTAGTCTGATGAATGTTGTACATTCTCTAGGTTGTAAGACGAAAGTTGTTTATGATTAAAACGCCACGGCGTTCAGATCACCCAAGCCACAAGGGAGGCAGTTAATGTCCAGCAAACTTTCACCAGACAATTTGTACAAGAATGGGTAATTTTAAATTCGAAAACTGAAAGGATATTAAATTTTAAAATTAGTTCTGCAGCAAACGTAATTGATTTTTCATAACGTCCCATGTGTCATATTTGCATATGACGTCATTATGGTGACAGTGGAGCTTAAGGTGAAGTCTCACCAGGGATTTATGAATGTGGGGGCGTGGGAGAGGGGCTGGGAGTGGGTGGCAACTCGTATCTGACTACGCCTTTTGGTAAATCGCTCTTAATTATCACAAATTCAACACTGATGAAGTCAAAGAGATTTCATGAGTAAAATAAAAACACGAATCAAACACGAACAATTTTGTTAATGAATTTTGTGTAGTTGTTTAATGTTGTGCTTGGAAATGTGAATGTTGTTTTTGTGAATGTCCTGTTTCTAAAAATTGTGTTTGTAAAAAATTGTGTTTATCAATGCTTTATTTGTCAATGCTGTGTTTGTGAATTTTGTGTTTGTGAATGTTGATTTTGTTTTGTTAGCTAATGTTATGTTTGTGAATGTTTTGTTTGTGAATGTTGGGTTTGTGAATGTTGGGTTTGTGAATCTTGTGTTGTTAGAGAATTTTGTGTTGTTAGTTATTGTTGTGTTGTAAGTTAATGTTGTGTTTCTTAATGTTGTATCCGAGAATGTTGTTTGTGAATGTTGTGTTTGTCAGTGTTATGTTTGTGAATGTTGTCTTTGTGAATTTTGTGTATTTGATTTTTTTGTATTTGTGAATATTGTGTTGACAGTGGATGGTTGTGTTGTTAATTATTGTTGCGTTGCTAGTGAAATTCGTTAGCTGAACTTACTTCCGTCTCTATGTACACAATCTCCTCACGAACCTCCATGACCGGATGTTGCATTCTGAATTTCGAAACTCTAAACCATAAAGAGCGATCACTCGATGTCACATAAGTAAGCATTTTTAATTTATAGATTGCCCTTTGGGATCTCACCTGTTCTATATGACGGTTCTCAAATGAGGGAGATTTTCCTTTCTACATAAACAGTAATTAAATTTAGAACAAAAAATTTTATAAAACTATTTGACAATATATTATTGTTCTTATAATCATCTTTTAAAAAAGAAATTAAGAATTTTTAGAATTTTTTAAATTAAATACGGCTTTGTTATATTAGGATGATTCTAATCATGGATCAAAGTCTAAAATAAAGAAGAAAAAAAACACACAGCTCCCCTCCCCCAACCCGGGGCCAGGAGTCATACACAATTATTGTTTCGAATAATTGAACCTCTGTTAAATATCAAACAAATGTATCACACAGCTGTGACAATCAAACCAACATGGATTGTTGACGCATATAAACATTCGGCAGTTCAGACTCACAAATTTATCACCTCATCCATGTGAACAATACTGAATAGCTAACCCAGAGCCTTTCTGTATCTCATCGGCCTATGCCGTGGCGCCATTTTTTCCATGACTGAATATTTGGTTCAGTATGAACGGGTTGTTAAATTTGAGAACCCTTGTATTTGGGTCTTAAGGTAAGCTTAGTTGCAGGAATATGTATGCGTTTTTTAATAGGCGTTATATGCGCACAAAGATACACACATATATAGATGCACAAATAGACAGACACACATCTATCAAACACACATAGACACACACATAGATACACACACAGCAAAGCGTGCAATGACTTGTGTTAAGGTATTGGAATCGTTTTTTGTTTGTTTTTTTGTTGTTTTGGTACTTTGTCTATTAAAAAAGCTTGTAGGTGCAACCAAGGCAATGAGGTAGTCGCTGAAAAAAGGTTGAGACATCATCAACCACTCAATCAAACCCTAACCATATCCCTGACCGTAACCCTAATCCCTCTGGCAAGCCCTAACCGAAAAACTAACTGAAATCCTAATCCGAAACCTGATGCGAATCCTAATTGGAACCGCAGTCCGAACCATTATCTGAACCCTAATCCAGTGTCCTCTAATAACGGTACCAAAACTACAACAGTGGTCTACATTTATTCACGTCGTGTTCTAGCGGGGCGGGATCTAAGCCCCCATCAGTTTACCAGTAAAACAGTGGCATCCTTCTACAATGAGAACACGTTGTGTCTGAGTGAGTGTCTCCTATCTCGTGAATAAAACACAACTAAAAACATCACAGATGTTCTGCCCTACGATCAAGCCCAGCTCGTTTATTTTGCATTGACAGCGTTAATAAAGTTTCATCTGAGATAAAGACAGTGCCCAGAGAAAAATGAATTAGGAGACAAAATAGAACAGGGGGAAGGACAGAACTCGTGTGCAAAAAAGCTGCAATAGAGATAGTCAGTCATGTATAGGACTGCTCACAAACACGAGGAAATGCAACCCAACCCAACGGTGGTGTACCATCTTCTCGTGAGATTTAAGGATGAAAAAAAAATGCACCATCTGGGATACGGGTCGATTTTCACAGGTTTCCAGAATTATCTGAACTGAAAGGACTTTTCTATTTTTTTCCAAGTCTCACCCATCTTCGCAGTCTCTGTCTCTAGGTATTCCTTTGGAAAAGGGGTGGGTGGGTCTTTTCATACTTGATTTAGGGTTCCACTTCAGTGCCTCCTTGTGTAATCAGGTGACAATTTGGGTAATGTGTTCCCTATCCAACGCCATCACCTCTATCTGATATCATCTTCACTGCCAAAATTTGGTCTTGCCAATGGCATCAAGCCAGCAGAAATGGAGAATGCTTCGGAGGCAGCCATTTACAAAGGTCTCGTATTTCCTGTTGCTGGCCCCGATTATCCTGTAAGTCTCTGATCACTACAACAAAACTGATCTAATCATTTAAATAATATTAATATCTCCAGGCCTCACAAATGTGGTATTCTTAGCAGTTATTTCGGGTTAAAAGTGACGCAAATTCGGTTTTATTTGTAGAATAATTACTTGGTAAACATAAATTACCAGAGCAGATCTTTATACTTTAATATTTATAAACGGATGACTGCCGTTCAAAACATGATCCCCAACCCAGGCTTGTGTTTCATGTACTCCTCTGATAAAACTGAACTAATTTATTCATTTGTGGACAGGGAACATGTTCAGAGAACATGTTCAAGGAAGAGGGTCAAGGAAAAAAGTTATATTGACCACAGCTCAAACTTGTCTCACACTGTAATATATAGGGTCAAGCCATGAAGAGTCATATGGGAGATCATCTGTGATAGCTTGCTTGCTGGTTTGTTTTTTAAATGCAGGAATGGCGGGGTCACATCTTTCAAACAAAGGTGTGTATGACGGGACACACTTTGAACCTATCAAATAACTGTGTCCTTGACATGACACTTCATAGACCTATCAAACAACTTTGTCCTTGACATAGCACATCTTGGACCTATCAAACAACTGTGCTTACGACGTGACACATCTTGGACCTATCAAACAACTGTGCTTATGACGTGACACATCTTGGACCTATCAAACAACTGTGCTTATGACGGGACACATCTTGTACCTATCAAACAACTGTGCTTATGACGGGACACATCTTGGACCTATCAAACAACTGTGTCTATGACGGGACACATCTTGGACCTTTCAAACAACTGTGTCTAAGACGGGACACATCTTGGAACAATCAAACATCCGTCTATGACGGGACACATCTTTGACCTATTAAACAACTGTGTCTCAGACGAGACACATCTTGGACCTATTAAACAACTTTGTCTATGACGGGACACGTCTTAGACCTATCAAACAACTGTGTCTATCACGGGACACATATTGGACCTATCAAACAACTCTGTCGATGACGGGACACATCTTTGACCTATTAAACAACTTTGTCTATGACGGGACACATCTTTGACCTTTCAAACAACTGTGTTTATGACGGGACACATCTTGCACCTTTCAAACAACTTTGTCTATGACGGGACACATCTATCAAGCAACGGTATCCATGATGGGACGCATCTTGGAAGTATCCAACAACTATGTTCATGTCTCTGTCATATTGTGGTGCTCGACTGCTATAAGGGAAACAAAAATCAAACCAATTAACGTTTTCAATTATAGCGTCTTTTCCTGCGGTCCGTCATTAATTTAAAGAAATCATCATTTCGTCAGCGGACGTTGTGCAACACGAAGATTTTTAGTTCAGGATTCGATTGTTGTATTTTTTTTTTACTTTGTAAACAAACTCTATTGTGCGAGAAGCTCATTGTGTCTAGTTACAAAAAGTCAGATGTTACTTAAAGTAATGAGAATTTATACGTCCGCACTGATGTATATGAGGGTGCGTTGAGGTGTGATGTCATATGTGGAATTATGCTGTAGAGTACTGAGGTGAATTGAAGTCTGATGGCATTATGTAGTATTACCGGGCTTGTCCTTAGGAATGTTTTTCCCATGTGATTCCCATTGGAAACGTCTCATGGGATGGGATGGGATGGGGCAGGCATAAATTGCCATGGGATGGGATGGGACAGGCATAAATTGCCGTGGGATGAGAGGGGATGGGACAGAAAAATATGTCCCATGGACAAGCCTCATAGGAATGTTTTTCCCATGTAATTCCCATGGGAAACGTCCCATGGGATGGGATGGGATGGGGCAGGCATAAATTGCCATGGGATGGGATGGGACAGAAAAATATGTCCCATGGACAAGCCTGGGTATTATGCTGTGGTTTTCTCACGTGAATTGAAGTGTGATGTCACATGTGGTATTATACTGTAGTTTACCGAGATGAATTAAAGTGTGTTGATGTGGTGTTAGGTATGGGGACATGTGCCTAGTGTAATGAGACTGCAGACAGTGATCAACACTTGATATATATGCTGATTCCAGTCACATCGCCAACAGTCAGCTTAGTAGTGTGCAGAAAAAAAAACAACCGACATGCCATAAAAAAAACAATGTTTGTATAACCTCAAGTTGTCCATTAATGATTAAGACCGTCTGTTTCAGACCGATTCCCTTCTTATTAGCTGGCTTTCGTTCCTGTATTCAACTTAAAATTAAGCCACTTCTGATGATCCTAGAGATCTCAACATTTTACCACAGATAGATCTTGGATGGCAATAAATTGTTACAAAATTTCAGATCAATCCAATGTACAGTAATTAAATTAATGACATCGCTTTAAAAAAGGGATAGGAAAGGTATTACCAAAATAAAATATTTAGAATATGAACAATTTATTTGAGTGGTGTATTTTAGAGTAGTTAGAATGAATGACACAATGTTTACTGAAGACATTAGAGATTGACAGTTCCAGTGATAACTGAATTTATGATTACATTTTTCTTAGATATAAGGCGTGTTTCCAGAAAGTCGTGTGCATAATGAATGTCGTTAATTTCCGCTAATTCGTAAGTTTACTGAATGGCGTATATTTTGTTAATGACGTGGGTTCATTGATTGTCGTATGTTTTATTCATTTCGTTTCTTTACTGAATGTCGTATATTTACTGTAAATGGTGTGTGTACTGAATGTTGTATATTTACTGTAATTTGTGTATGTACTGAACGTCGTATATTTAAATAAACGCTGTGTGTACTGAATGTCTTAAATTTATATAAATTTTGTGTGTACTGAATCACGTATACTTGTATAAATTGTGTGTGTACTGAATGCTGTATTTTCAATTGATGTCGTGAGTTTACATTTGCATTAAATATTGAAATAGGTAGACAGCCCTAATTGTATCCAAGAGTATGTTTTGTTTTGTTTACACAATCGATCGCAAACACGTGCATAACCAGTGAGACTTGACCTTTCAGAACGGAAGCTGTGGACACAAGGAGTGGACGTCACTTGATGAGGACGCGTTTAGTTTATTAAGATTTCAGTTGTTGCTGACACAAGTTTCTGATTTGATTTAGTTCAGTGATACAGATGATGGGACGCGAACATTTGTTACAACACATCACATTGTCTCATGAAATAGTCAGAAGCTAGCGAGGCACTTGGGGATATAAGATACAAGAACTGGCAACCTGTTTGAATCCGAGACTTTCATTCAGTCCTTGTAAGCTGATTCTACAAACTTGTTCGAAAACAAAAAGTAATGAAATATTGCGTTATTAATTCCAAATTTTAATTTAGAACTTATATTATGTTAAGCTGTATGTGGCACACCATTATTATGCTTTGGTATATCTGTGACAGACAACTTTTATGTTTTGGTATAGCTGTGACACACAACTGTTACAAACTGTCGTAATGATAAACACCGGGAGATGTATGAGATGAAGATTAATGACGTATGAGTCATCCTCACACGAGCCGTTAAACCAGGCGCACGCAATCGATAACATTATTGTCCAAGCTCATCCTTAAAAAAAGTAATTAAATTGTATTTTTATGTTTAATCTAGCGCGAAGATATTTTCTTAAAGGATCTGATATTATTATTGATTTTTGTTAGTGTAACAGTGCTTATAATGAATACCAAAAAAATAGAGAGAAAAAACAATTTGTTAAATTAAAATTTTTATAAATGACCACATTATTTACATAAAATAAGGTGTTTGTTTTTTTAAAGCGTAGATATCTTTGTTGAGTTATTGGATATAACATGAAAAAGGATTTCCCGCATCGGATTAACTTTTTCTCTAAAAAAAATTTTTAAACACATGTTTTCCAGTTTTGTATTGATTATAATTTTAAGAAATTATTTCAAATACGAATTTCTTTCGTAGAATTCCAACTACCACGTCCTTTAAAACGCATGTTTTCATAATTTATTTTCAAAATTAAAGAGACTACATTTCTTTTAATGATTAACGTAGCTTATGTGTAACATACTGTCATTTGTTTGGCTGTTATGATATGAATGTTTATTTAATACTTATATGTATGTTATTATCTCTATTTAAAGCGCTATATACATCCTATATAATAAAAAGGCAATTTTCTGTCCTGTCATCGATAGCGATTGGTCCCTTAAACTCCTACAGACTCCCACAGCCAATCAGATAAATTAAACCTCATGTACGTATTGAACAAGTTAACGCGGACGCCCAAAGCGAGTTACTTTTTGTGCAGTATTTTTCCCCCAAGACTTTATTTTGAGCTGTACGCGTTGGGATTTATAGTTAAAAAATTTGTATTTAATGGTTATTTATTGTAACTATAATGAATAGTATTTTTTATGTGATACACATTTATGGCCGATCGAGACGGCTGTTGGATGGGACGTACAACATGCCACCGAAACGACGGCGGAACGTCATTGGACGGACTTTGTTGCTCGTTATCAATATAATAGCCCAAATCAATAGTTGGATGGATCCGTAACGTCATGACGTCATTGTTGTGCTGATATTTTAATGAAAGGTGTGCATCAGGAGGTGTGCAATATATTTATAAATTAAAGATAATTTTTTGAAATTGTACAACAGTCCATAGCATTTAAAAAAGCGTGTGGCGTTTTTCGCCGTAAAAAATATAATCTGACGTCATTGTTTTAGCTTATATTTTAATTTTAGAAAAGGGAACGATGCAAAAAGAGGATTTATAATTATAAAAAAACTGTTTGTACATTTCAGGAAGTTTAGTATTGCTTATTTATCAAACTAGGATAAGTTACTTGGGCTTTCGAAAAAAATGCAACCCCGAGTTATTATTATTTTTAATGGAGAAAATTTTAATTTGGTGTAAACAAATTCAAAAAAGATTGTTTAAAAGACTTGTGTGTAAGTGAAACACATGACAGGACAACCTCCGCATCTCTTAGTCTAGCCGGCTGTTTGGTTCAACGGCGTATTCAAAGTGTTTGACATCAGAGACACAGATATCTGAACGGGAACAACTTGTTTGAAAACATTGGGACGTAAGAGTGAGATAGCTCAACACTCCGTACATGCTTGACACTATATGACCTTGGGCCGAGAAGAACATAACGGCATGCGTGATTAACGGCAGTTACCCAGTGTTATGAAGGTCATCAGGTCAAGATCGAAGTGATCTCACTACACTAGGATCCTAGATCCATTAATTAAACTCGAATCAAAGATTTCTCGAAATGATTAACGTATGAAATGTGCACCACGTCACTACATGTTGTAGTTAGGATAAAAAGGGTTTTCATTAAATGAATTTATGACCTTACGCGTGAAACTATTTTTATGTAAATTAAGTGCCGAAGCCCAGCTGGTTTTTGAGATATTGCTGTAGAAATTATCTAAATATTTATATTTTTATTTAAATGTTGGTCGCACTTGTCCACAATTGGCTGGCTTATCGAGAAATAATGGAAATAATTTTTTTAACGGTGTCTACTGTTGGGATCCGATTCGTTCTTTATGATCCGAGGGCCAAATCCCTCAATAACTGCAAGTAGCTACCTCCGTACATACAAATAACTCCGTCAGTACCAGCAAACAAATTCCGGTACACTAAACACACGGTTGTCAACTATTTGATAAACTCATACACTCTATGATACGAAATGTCTATACACTTTCAATTTGTACATTATAGAGAATGTGTCTTTTTTACTGCTACAAGTTTCAATACAAAGCAGAGCATTTATTTGACTTACTCTTGCGCGTGACATGTTGGGAAACGTCTGCTTTAGTAGAGAATTTAGGATATTTCTTGAAAGTATCTACCACTCCTAGAATGATCCCAAAGACTTCCACTACCACGATAATCCACCAGACTTCCACTACCACGATAATCCACCAGACTTCCACTACCACGATAATCCACAAGACTTCCAATACCACGATAATCCACCAGACTTCCACTACCAAAACTACAGAATTATATTATCCACAAGGCTTACACTCCCCGAATTATCCACTAGACTTTATCTACTACGATTATCCACCACACTTCCACTCCAACTGTAATCCATAAGACTTTCACTCCTAGAATCCTTCAGTTCCACACAATACGACGAAGTCGAACATTTTAACGACACTGAACCTAAGTAACTGGCACAATCTACCACAATCATAATAATTCTGTTAGCCAAGTAGAAGACCTGACATCATGAGGTATACGAGAAAATTGTGGGCCACGTTTAGTTATACACAACGATCATGTCTAATTGCCTTTGAGAGAAAAGAACAATAACTGTTCCATCAGTCGAGTCGATATACATATTTATAAGTACTTATAGCTAAACATGGGAGGCAGCACTTTAAAGACAATACACGAATATTGATTTCTTCTGTTTTGTTATCCATAAATTTCTTTGGTTGTTTTTCATTTTTACTCCCCCCTATCTCCGCCCCCCCCCCCCCGACTCCGTGATGTCTATTCAGTGCAGACGTCCTCATATTCGAATTAAAATTCTAGCTCCACCACGATCAAGTCGCATATAAAGTTGTTAAGACAAATCAAAATATTTAGGTTTCCACCCTGCACACTAGAAACTGCTGCAAAAATCCCTAAATAGTTTGAGGATCTACGTTTACAAAAGGTTTCCTGAACGGCCTGATCCCATTTACCTGATTGTCACTTTTGGCTGTCGAAAACATTAAGTGGTATCGGCCTTCAACGCCCTTTTTCATCCAATGCTTATGTAAGGGTTTCAATGTTGCAAACAAAAACAAGCAAATATGGCAACAATGTTCTCATGTTATAGTCTCGGTTTGCCACATTGTTTGTCGCATGTCATAGTCTCGTACCACCTTGTGTGAGGAAGGGTTTGTGGAATCTATTACTCTACTACTGAATACTGACCAATACAAAATGAACCCACACGCACGCACACAAACAAGCACACACACAAAATCAGACGCACAAACATATACATACACATACACGCATACACAAACATGCACTCACACAAACATATACTATGAACACACACACAAATGCACTTACTGCTCTTGTCTATCTCCCACCAGTGTTTCTATTGATGAAGGTAATTGTAATCTCGGCTGGTCCTTCTCACAGCACTTGTCTGTGAATGAAATATAAGCAAATTCATTTCAAGTGGGGTTTTTTTCAGAAAGAGTTATCCATTACTTTATTGTTTCATTATTTCTGTTTTGATGTTTGAATTTTTCATTGACAAAATGATTTCTAAAAAGACATGATTCCATTACGATTGTGTTCTTGTATGAAGACTGAGTTCTTGTATTCAGATTGTCATTTGGTATGAGGATTGTGCTCTGGTATAATGATTGCCTTGACGTTAACGGTGTTTTAGAATATTATCTTATCTTAGATATACAGACGCTCCTTCTATGCAGAAGATAATTGCGTCCACAGACCAAGAGATTATCTATTTTCTAGTTAGGTACCCATTCAGAGCTGGGTGACTCGGGGACTCCTCAGGCCCCAGGAACAAAACCTCGCCTTCGCGTGGATTCGAACTCGTTACCATCGGTACGCCAGTCGAGTGCTCTCCCACTCGACCACCGCGTTCCACACCGAATATTATATGTAAGTAATCTATCAGAACAGTGTTTTAATTCTGTTTAATTAATATTAAAAAAATAACATAAATACTTTAGATAATTGATAACTCCATTTCAATTTCTTGAATAATATTAAAACAAATTATTATAAAAATAGTTAAAACGTGTAAAATTCATATTTTTTCTGTTACGTTTCAAGGAAACGTTCAAATTATTCACTGGGAAATATAAATTCATTTTTCTGAAAACAAAAGTAAAAATACGCTTTTAAAAATAATACAATATTCCACGTGAAACTTTCTAAAACTCTAGTGAACTGCCTGAGACCGAACGAATTTGTTTCAAAAGCTTGTATTCAGTACGTATTTATATCCAATATCACACGAAACACTAAACACGCTATTACTGTAAATTGAATTTTTGTAGCAGCCAATAGAAGTTGAAAATTTTTATCACAAAGAACAATCTGTGAACGGTAGCAAAGACCGAGATGAAATGTCACATTATTTTTTAACGATGCTCCCACTAAAGTAAAAAATTCTCAATGAGCTGTGATTGAAGCATCCACCTTACATTAACTATCAGGCGAATAAGATATTGATCACCAGACATCGTGGTCACTGATGGACGTTATGTTAACCTGGACGAAAACCAAAGACTTGTCAGTGTTTCTTTACGCCTCTTGGCCATTGGTTGAGTTTTTTTTTTCTTAAGTAAGTTCTCAACTATGGATTTATTTACAAATATAAAAGCTACAGGCTAGGATTTTATCAAAGAATGCTAAATGATGTTTACAAATCGGATGCGCAGTACATGAAGCAGTGGTGTAGGAAAAGTTGGTTTGAAGAGAGGGGACTTGTCTAAGAAGCTGCGTACGTGGATATGTTCACAAGTTTCAGTTAGCCACCACTAACGAGCATGGGCTTGTAGGGCTAGCACGATTCCCCGGGGGCCTTGCCAGCACCGAGGCTCGAACCCATGACTCTCTCTTGCCTCGGTTGGGCAGTCCAGCGCGCTACCTCTAGACGACCGCGCCCCAAATGCACTATATATTTCAAAATAAATTCGGACATCGCTGGATTCCTAAAATACATATTTTCAAATGTTAAAGATCAATTACACAATCCCTTGCTCATTAGTGGTGGCTCAATACCGGCCCCTATGTTTTTCAGCTCAGCACTATTAGTATCAGAAGACTTAAGATTCTTGATGGACTTAAAATTTTTGGCTTTAGAAACATTCACGTATTTAAATATAGTTCTATCATTAAAAAATATTAATCTTTGATTTTCTTTTCTTTTTTAAACGTTAATTTAATGGATGTCAGTTCCAGAGTTAATTAACAACGAGGAATTTTCCGCCCTGCTCTCACAATGTGCCGCTCAGAGCTTTGGGATTGGCTATGTTTTAAATAAATAAGGTACAGTCATGTTTGCTTTTACAACAGAAGCGTCGGTCAAATTTAAAGAATAAATTACTACCCCATCAGTGTCACGTTTTATGCTTCCTAAGCCTCTGGTTTTTCTGTAAGTGACATTCGTATTAGAAGAAACTATATTCATTAAGGAGTTTGAAGATTCTTGTAAAATGTTTCTTGTTTGAATGCTAATTACGTCAAAGAATTCGCCGCCCCTCGTCAGGTGCCGCCCAGGGCAATTTCCTCCCCTGTCTCCTTCCCCCACCCCTCGCTACGTCACTGTGTCCTTCCTAGGCGGCACTTTTTCTCTTTATAATGCAGTCAATATTTTCGGTTTAAAAAAAAAAAAAAAAAAAAAAAAAAACTTGCACGAAACCAACGAGCAGTAACACTACCTCTCGAGTATAAGCCAGTAGCGGCGTACGACAAGAGGTTACTAGGAACATAAGTCCCTCACCCAAGGCCATTTTTAAAAAAAAAAATATGGTAAAAGCTAGCGTTTTGCATAAGAGTTACTTTTGTCCCCGGTCGTCATTGGGTAGCACAAAGCTTAGATCCCCCCAGTGTAGTAAAATTATTAAGGATAGCGTTATGATGAGGATGACGCATAAACTTTACACAGACGAGAAACGTTTTGCATGCTGATGGTTTTTATAACTATTGAATCATACAACTAGTTATATCAACTATTGAATCACACAACTAGTAACTGTCAACTATTGAATCACACAACTACTTATTGACAATTCATTTAGACATCTATTTTATCTGAAACACTGTCATTGTGCTTCATTGATTAAAAAGCTCTTGTAATGTCTTTTCTTCTTGTTCCATTTTAAACGATATCAAGAGATAAATGAAATAACTTAAACACCATATTTGACAGCCGTCTTTAAAAGAAGATATAGTTTTTCTTCATCAAAGCCGCCCATTTCCACAGAGATTTCCAATTTGAATTAAATGGTCATCTCAATGGACGTATTCAAATTTTCATTGAATGAATAAGAAAATACAATAATGAAGCTTTCTTAATACCTTCAGGAATAAATTGTATTACGTGAAATAAATGGATGAGAAGAAAAGATTTTATTTTGTAATAAAAAATTTCAATCACAGCTCTCTTACAAAAAATGTAGCAGTTACACAACTAGGTAAATGGTGCTTAATGCTTTCCTTTATTTACATTCTTTCAACACCATTCTTATCAATGGACCAGGAAAACACAATTTTAGTTTCCGTAAGCTACGATATGTAAACAATGAATGAACACTTGACTAGGGGATTACCCTTAAAGTAGTATTCTAAATAAAAAAATTAATTGTTTTAATGTGAAGGCATTGAAAAGAGACTTCCCCAGCGTACCCCACCTCATCTCCCCCCAAAAAAGAGAATGAAGAAAAATAACAAATCCTCATCCGGATAAAGAAAATATTGTTGAAAATTTGGACATTTTTATTTTTGAAACTACGGGGACGTAAAAATTTCTTTCTAAAAAAATAGATCTGTAAACACAACATCTGACATTGATTCATGGAGCCATCTGACATTGATTCATGGAGCCATCTGACATTGATTCATGGAGCCATCTGATATTGATTAATGGAGCCATCTGACATTGATTCATTGAGCCATCTGACATTGATTCATGGAGCCATCTGACATTGATTCATGGAGCCATCTGACATTGATTCGTGGAGTCATCTGACATTGATTCATGGAGCCATCTGACATTGATTCATGGAGCCATCTGACATTGATTCATGGAGCCATCTGACATTGATTCATGGAGCCATCTGACATTGATTAATGGAGCCATCTGACATTGATTCATGGAGCCATCTGACATTGGTTCATGGAGCCATCTGACATTGATTCATGGAGCCATCTGACATTGATTCATGGAGCCATCTGACATTGATTCATGGAGCCAGTTTCAATTGAATTTCTTAACAGCTAAGCGCTACAATCAATGTTCGTTAACATTTTGTGTTAATTTTTAAACACAGTTAAATCACAAGGAAAAACCAATAAATATTTCCAGAAAATAAAAAAAATATTGAATAATATTTACACTCATAATTCCAAAATAATATTTTAGACTGAGAAATCAGAACATTTTAAAAGTAATTGGTTCATCCCTTATAAAAAGTATGGAGGACGCAATGTGTAAGCATATGACGCAATAATATTCTGTATAGAAGGAGCGTCTGTAACAGATAAGATAAGATACAATTTCTTGTTTCTTTGATTACTTTTATTGTGCTGTATTTTGGATTTTTAAATCCTTTATATTAACTCTTGGCGTCTGATGGTTTGCTTTGATCGATAGCCGAAAACATTTTGGATCAATTTGATATTCACATCCCCGTATGCTAGCGAGCTAGCAGGCAGACTGATGCCAACGATAAAAATGATCTTTTTAAAATTTCTAATCAATCGAATGTACTGTCGTAATATTAATGAATAATTTTAGATTATTTCTATGTATCACTATGTAGCATGTTAATGTGTGTGCTAGAGTGTCGCGGTGCGTATTATATTGAACAGACTACTTAATATTTTCCTGCCTCGTGGTGTTGTGCGTATTATATTGACGATACTTAAATATGTAAATGTTTGTGCTAGTCTGTCAAGCGGTGCGCATTATATTAAATACGTTTTTTACCCTTTTCCCGTTATCAAATCAAGCTGATATTTAGCAGGCAGACTGAAGTTGTTTTTTAACGTTATGTCCCTTGGAAAAATTTGCTTTAATATATTTAAAATGTATGTCATGCTTGAACTGCAACTCGTCCTGAATCATAACAGATAGAGGGTTCGGGTCTTTTGCAAATATGCTAAGGAGGTTGCAAGGAGAATGTGCAACGGCAAAAAAAAAAAAAAAACGAAAAAATTTCCTGGATTTCCTGGAAAATCCAAAAAAAAAAAAAAAAACACCGAAAAAATATCAGTGTTTTGTCAATTTTTTGCCAACCATAGCATATATCGGGTTGAAACAAACGACAAATAATAGCTAATTATATTTAGAACACTGTTGGAGAAATAATTTTCAAAAATCTCTTTTCGTTTGATTCCCGTAATTCTAGAAGCAATTTTTTAAATCAATTGTTTTGTTTTGTTTCATAATTATTATTTTGAAAATGACTAGAAAGATAGTGAGGTTTTCCCGCTTTGTGAATGCTTATGTTAGATTGTTGCGCGGTGCGTATTATCTTGACACATTTATGGTGGGATGTAGCGTGAGGTGATATGACGTCGTATTTTGTTTGGTTTCCGAATTGCTGATTGGAAATGACGTTTAATAGCATGATTTACTTTCATTTTTAAAAAAAAAAAACGGAAATTCTTTTTGGAAATTGCGTTTAAATACTCACTCGAGTTTTAATACTTTTTTTTTTACTATAAATCCTTTATACATTTGAGACATAACAAACATTTTGGATTTTTGAATTGTCGAGGAATGCGTTTTATAATGAACATAATTTTAGTTACGTCTCGTAAATAAAGGATTTATAGTCAAAATCTTTTTTTAACATTTAAAAAAAAAATCTTTCTTAAATGTTAATTTTTAAAAAAAACTTATTTGTTTGTTGTGAAAGTTAAATTAAAACTTATAACACCAACATTAGTATTTTTAAAATGACAATTTTTTTTTTTCTAAACAGAGTTGTAAGCTACTGTTTTAAGATAGAAATGATGCTCATTTTCGTAAAGCAAATGAAAAGATATCATATGATTAAAATTAACTCGTTTATGAGATACAGACGTGACGAGAAAAAATACAATGGCTGAGGCAATTTTGTAGATGAGTGGAAATTATCTAGCTTTTCAGATATGGCACATACACTGTATTTACAACCTAGCAGCATTGAAATCCACACCCTTCGTCATGACCATGAAAAATGTGCTCAGGTAACGTGCTACTTACTCTGTTAGGTCACCCAAGTGGGATAATACTACATCCGGCTGCATCTGTTTCATTCTTATGATTTTAGAATCATACCTTGGTTACGTTACATCGTCTGAAACACCTCGCGGATATTCTAGGTTTTCAAAACTTGTGAAAAGTTGTCGGCCCCCCTCCTTCCTTCCCCCCGACATATATATATATATATATATA
>MUZC01002301.1:619826-639646 GCA_002072015.1 Radix auricularia | reverse complement strand
TATATATATATATATATATATATATATCATCGAGCTATCAATAATTAATCTTAATAAAATCGAAAACAAACCTGTAAGAAATAAAAATGAAAATATATTTACCTATCCCGGCATATGAGAGTATAAACTAAAATGGTTAGCAAAAGTTCAGTGTTTAGCTCATCCAAACCCACCCCACAACCAATGAAAACAGCTGATTATTATACATACAACGTAACAATCAAGATGAGCCGTCACTGCACCATCACTGAGTTTATACGGTAAAATATGGGTCCACGGAGCTCGTAAGTCAAAGATATGGAAGCTTGGATACAGAGTAAAAACGAAACTAGAAGACACGTAGTTTGACCTTCACAATGAAATATTTATATTTACTCAGATTTAATAAGTTGTTTAATTTTTGGGAATTTTGCGCATTTACATATGGATTAAAATAAATGTTTTTTAGTGTGTTTTTTTTTTTTTGAGGTGTGCCTCATTGAGTCCTAATATCATGGTGTTTTTCGCAGCATGTGAGATTTTGATTAAGTTGAATAGTTGAATGCATTTCGAGTTGGGGAAATTTCCCGGGAGACTGATTCTGATTTACAAAAGGAAAGGGTTAGGGGGGTTTAATGAGATTCGTTAAAAAAGTAAACGTTTAAATTTTTGTTTACCTTTTCTAATGCACCTATTTATAAGGTAAGCGCCTTTAATGAAGAGATTCGTTGATTGTTCTATGCGGTTTGGTTTGTTGGTCAGCATTGGACGTATTATGTTATGTACAGTAAATGAAAATTACTTTAAGATACATCTGAACTCCAGGTCTCTCCTAGTTTTCGGTTCAAACAAAACATCAAACTCTCAACAGACGGGAAAAGACCTGAAATCAAAATGACATCCGGTTCCCCGGGTCTGCTTGAGAAAATTTCTGAGACAATTGAAACTTTGGTCTATATTAAGAAATAAAAGAAACACAAATGTTTGATCGACTATTTGATTAGCTTATTAAACGTTACCACCCCTCCCTCTCCTCCAGCCATAAAAAGCGTCAATTTGAACAATAAATAAAAATAAAGCTGATTATTACGCACCGACTACGAATTAAATCATCGATTCTTGTGATGAAAATTAAAGCGCTAATAAAGACAATACAGCGAGAGTCTAATTTATTTATAGTTCAATGTTAAAATGTATTCTTCTTTAATGAGCATCAACAAATTATTTTTTTTAAAGATTAAGATGTGATCTTAAGCTAATCAGATTTTACCTTGTGCCCCATATAGAATTATAAGCGCACTGAAAACTAACGGGTTAATTTACTAGTTACTTAAATAAGTGAAGACAAATGAGATGAAATAAAAAATGACAGTCTGCGCCTACCTGTAACCGCTCACTCAGTTACCACTAATTGCCGTCTGCTATCCCGGTTTGACGCAACTATTCGGTCAGTCACCAGTCTGCTTGCTAAAACGTTTGAACCTGTGAACTGGCTTCAACTTTTATACCCGAAACTTGAACTCCCACAGTGGCGGTTATGAAGTCATCAAGGTCACATATCGAAATAGGAGTCTCAAATTTTGTTCTATTGGAGTCGTAGCAATTAACCGGAATACTTTTAGAACTTATTTTTTAAAAATGATCGGTGAATATAATTCTGGATTTTATCTTTCGTCTAATGCTTGAAATATAGATACTGAAATACGTGTATACTTGGCTTTATATTTGAAGAGTTGTACTCGATCATATAATGCATTCAACGTTCTGTTTGATTACACAACCAACAAATCTTTTCACCAGGTAACTTTGTTGACACAGAATTATCTATTACACTTTTTTATTTTTAAATTGTGCATCAAGGCCAAAGCAAAAATAAAAATTTTGCGAGGATGACAGGTAAAAGTCTACTCCCCCGGGGGGCCTGGAGTAAGATGGGCGTCCAGGCGGCCAGGGAGGCGGAACAAGTGCAACGCCACCTTAAAGTGCTAGAAACTGTCGAAATCAATCTACGTCATCAGTCAAGGGCGGGCAGGGTATGTAAGACATAGTGACGAGGAGAAGTACATTGTACTAGAGCTAAACACTGCAAACTTTACAATGGTACATGTTTAGGGGCGGGCCTCGTAACCTCAGGGCTGACTATAATTAAAGTCAAGTATAAAATGTTAGTTGTTGAACTGGGGGCAGTAAACTCTAAGATTTATTCACAAGTTCAATTATGACATAATGGCTCCCGTCCAATGATCAAACTTATATTACGGCAATAATAAAAAATAAAAAAAGCAATTCAGGACACAAAATAGAGATGTTTTTTGAGGACACAAAATAGAGATGTTTTGTGAGGACACAAAATAGAGATGTTTTGTGAGGACACAAAATAGAGAAGTTTTGTGAGGACACAAAATAGAGATGTTTTGTGAGGACACAAAATAGAGATGTTTTGCTGCTGAGCGAATCGTTGTGGCAACAAGAAAGACAATGTTATGTGAGAAACTCTTGCATTCTTCTAGAAGAAAACGGTTTTATAGAGACTGCTATTGATGAAAGGACTTTTTGTCAAACATACAACTATATAAGACAGTCTCACAGTTAGGGTAATTATCTTTACATTCGTTCAAATTCTTTTCATCAACCTTAATGTGAGATCTCTATTTTTTTTTGAGCTACTGATGTTGGGCAGTTATATTGTTATATTGTTATATTATAAATACATTTTATCTCCTTCATACACACTTTTCTTAGACTCGGATTAATTATTCAATGATTTTTACTGATTTTCTTTCATTTTGATATCAATTTAGATTTAAAATTATCGGCAAAGGATGATAAATCAAACTCACTTATCCTTGCCCAGGGAAGACAATATTGGCCGATAACGTTGATTCCGAAAACTAAGGTTCGAAATCTCTTGTCGTTTATTAACGTATTAACTACTGATGGCTACCACCATAATATTAAGATGTTTTTTTGATAATGCGATGCTGTCACTGCACTGAAGTGATTTTATTGAAAACGTTGACTCTGATTCTTACCTGTTTGACTTAAAATTGAGTCACTCATTGGTCTGCTGATTGCGCTAGCAACAAGACAGACGGCAAGCAGGTCAAAAGAAATACAACAAGACATCACGCACAATTAGGAGAAATGCACTGATCTTATAGAAAAAAATGTGTTTTTAAAACTTGATTAACTGAAATACATTTTAAAAATACAGAAGGCTGCAGTAAGAACGGGAAAATAAAGTTAGATCGTTAAACCCGAAGTTATGTTCACGAAGTCGATCTGTCGCGAAAATTACTTTTAATGGAGGGATTACACAACCGTATATGACGGAGTCAAACAGCCGTAAATGCCAGAGTCAAACAGCCATAAATGCCAGTGTCAAACAGCCGTAAATGCCAGAGTCAAACAGCCGTAAATGCCAGAGTCAAACAGCCGTAAATGCCAGAGTCAAACAGCCATAAATGCCAGAGTCAAACAGCCGTAAATGCCAGAGTCAAACAGCCGTATATGACAGAGTCAGATTGACCTGCACACACGATCCTGCTGCCATCCGCGCGGATAACAACCTTCTAAACGAAGTCCACTATGCATATTTATTCAATGTCCTATGTCCGCCATGGCCGTATGTCCTCCATGCCTTGTGTCCGTCATGCTGTATGTCCTCCATGCCATATATCCGCCATGCCCTATGTCTACCATGCCTTGTGTCCGTCATGCTGTATGTCCTCCATGCCATATATCCGCCATGCCCTATGCCCACCATGCCTTGTGTCCGTCATGCTGTATGCCCTCCATGCCCTATGTCCGTCATGCCCTATGTCCACCATGCCTTGTGTCAGTCATGCCCAATGTCCACCATGTCCTATATCCACCATGCCCTCTGGGGTGTGTTTATATAAATATAAAAAGAAGAGGAAAATACAACTGACCTCTCTAAATAGGAGACATTTAAGACCTCTCTTTAATTCAGCCCAATCGATGTTTTATTGATCGTTTTACAGAAATCGAAGTCAGCAGCCAGGCAGGAAACCATTGAGTTGAGAAAGAAACTACAAGACATTCTTGAATGACGTCACGTAACAAGTTTGTATTGAAACAATCCAGGCTTGTATCTTGAACGCGGCCAATTATATACTTAAACCTGACATTGGTAGCCGTGTTCCCGGGCCAGGGCTGAGATTGGGGGCTGGGGGGGGGGGGTTTAAAGAGATCAAAAGATCTTTATTGAACTTAATGGAGTCAATCGTGACAGGACCGGAGTAGTGTTTCCGTTCATTACCATCTCTTGTGCCAAAGTCTTTTCCGCTCACATGGAATATTGTTTGTTTTAAAAAAAGATTGCGTTTCTAGTTATGATTTCTAAGAATACTAAAGACTAAAAAAAAAAAATTAAAAAAACAAACAATATATATTTGGCTAAAATGTCATGAAAATATGGAAAATGTTTTGTTTTTTTAATGCAATAATCATTTATCGATTTATCATTTTAAACATTAACTGTTGAGAGAACAGTTTTTTAGCAGCACGCATTATGCTATGAAAACGGAGCCATAAACATTTAATGACTTCTCACATTTTTACAGAAAAAATTGAATAGAGATTGATATAACATTGGTTAACGAAAGATAAAGAAATTGAAAATATTGACAATGTATTCAAACTTGTAGACCTAAAAAATTACAAACACGTCACTTCCACAATGTTCATATATCATATTGAGTCAATAACAAAGGAAACTTCCAGAATGTTCATATTTTAGATAGAGTCAGAAACAAAACAAACTTCCAGAATGTTCATATTTCAGTTAAAATCTGTAACAAAACAAACTTCCAGAATGTTCATATTTCAGTTAAAATCTGTAGCAAAACAAACTTCCAGAATGTTCATATTTCAGATGGTCAGTAAAAAACAAACTTCGACAATGTTCATATTGCAGATAGAGTCAGTGACAAAATGAACTTCCAGAATGTTCATATTTCATTTATAGTCAGTAACAAAACAAAGTTCCAGAATGTTCATGTTTCAGATAGAGTCAGAAACAAAATAAAAACTTTTCAAATTAAAGCCAGTTCGATAAGTGTAAGGAGATCAATAATTTTACCTCATCAAAGTTTAAATTGTCCAGGTAATCAAGACTGATAATCCCTTCTGATTCAAATCTTTAACTCTTGTGTTTGTCACGGTTCGGGGAGTTTAATCTAATGTCGCCATGGTTTGACTTGAAACCCTTTAAAAAAAGAAAGTGAGTTATAAGGTGATTGTCTTACTCTACACGCAGCCTTGGCTGTCGAGATGGTGAACCACTCAATGTAATACAGACAGGAAATGACTTTTGTTTTCATTTGAGTCAAGATGCACTTTTGATTACATCGCAAAAAGTGCATGAGTGTGAATGTGTATGTGGGTGTGAATGTGTATGTGGGTGTGAATGTGTATGTGAGTGTTAATGTGTATGTGGGTGAGGATGTGTATGTGAGTGTGAATGTGTATGTGAGTGTTAATCTACATGATTCTTCTTTGTTATTTCGTAGGAATTTTAACGTCTAAAAGTATTTGAGATGTAGCAAGTCATATGTGCTTATTAATAATTGTGTGTGTTTGTACGGTAGAGTAATTTTTAAAGTGTTTTGAATATTAGAAAAAGGAATGAAGGTCTTTGAGATTTAGAAATATTGGCTTACATAAGTAGAAATAAAGGTTTTTGAAATTAAGTGGTATTGGCCTACATATAAGAGATGGAAGATCTTTGAGATTTAGCTGTATTTGCTTACATATGTAGAAAAGAAGGTCTTTGAGATTTAGAGGTATTGGCCTAAATATGTGGAAAAGAAGGTCTTTGAGATTTAGAGGTATTGGCCTACATATGTAGGAATGAAGGTCTTTGAGATTTAGAGGTATTGGCCTACATATGTAGGAATGAAGGTCTTTGAGATTTAGAGGTATTTTCATTAATTATTTGGTATAATGTAAATCACACTTGTATTTTCGAAGATGTGGTTTGGAAGGAAAATATACATGTTTAAATCCTACTCTTAAACATTTTAAACCTAAATTTTGTGTTCAAATGAGATTTGAATCATGGAGTAGTAGACACCTACAGATTGAGAACCCCTTCTCATAATAAAGAAAATCGCAAATAATCTAGACCTGGCTTTTTTCTTCTTCTCCTTTTCTTTCTTTTTTTCTGTTTGTTGTTGTTGTTTTTACTTTTGAAATCAATTCATTAATTTGAAGTTTCATTATATTAAGCTAACTATGTTGTAACAATCGCATTTGTATTTCTGCGGAGTTATCTTTTCATGGCCGCCTCCTATTTTCGAGCTGCGCTGTACCTTGAGATTCATTGTTTGTGTGTGTGTGTGTGTGTGTGTGTGTGTGTATGTGTGTGTGTGTGTGTGTGTGTGTGTGTGTAAGGGGGGGGGGAATTCAAGCGTGAAATACTTTGGTCGACTCAAGATATAAGTCAAATTTTAATGGTCGGATTATTGCTTTCTCTCGTCCTTGGCCGAAGGTGTGTAGATGTAGGGTAGGTGATGGTCTGGACCGGGGCTGTAGGGATGGTGATGTCAGGGACCGGAGCTGTAAAGATGGTGATTGTCGGGACCGGAGCTGTAGGGATGGTGATGGTCGGGACCGGGGCTGTAGGGATGGTGATGGTCGGGACCGGAGCTGTAGGGATGGTGATGGTCGGGACCGGAGCTGTAGGGATGGTGATGGTCGGAACCGGCGCTGTAGGGATGGTGATGGTCGGGACCGGGGCTGTAGGGATGGTGATGGTCGGGACCGGGGCTATAGGGTAGGTGATGGTCGGGACCGGAGCTGTGGGGATGGTGATGGTCGGGACCGGAGCTGTAGGGATGGTGATGGTCGGGACAGGAGCTGTAAGGATAGTGATGGTCGGGACCGGGGCTGTAGGGATGGTGATGGTCGGGACCGAAGCTGTTATGTTTATGATACCCGGGACCGGACCTGTAGGGATGGTGATGGTCGGGACCGGGGCTGTAGGGATGGTGATGGTCGGGACCGGAGCTGTAGGGATGGTGATGGTTGGGACCGGAGCTGTAGGGATGGTGATGGTCGGGACCGGGGCTGTAGGGTTAGTGATGGTCGGGACCGGAGCTGTAGGGATGGTGATGATCGGGACCGGGGCTGTAGGGATGGTGATGGTTGGGACCGGAGCTGTAGGGATGGTGATGGTCGGGACCGGGGCTGTAGGGTTATTGATGGTCGGGACCGAAGTAATAAATGGTGGAACTAGACTCCAAGACGAGGAATGTTGTAGATATGCAACAACAAAACAACTCCGCCTTACATTAGTGCTGTTAAAGTCTAACATTCAAATATCAAATAAACTGATGAGCTACACCAAAACAGCAGTGTAATGACAGCAGAGTAAAAATAGCAGTGTAAAGACAGCAGTGTAAAGACAGCAATTTAAAGACAGCAGATTTAGATTTAGAACAAACAAAGGAATGATATCAAGTGAAACAGATCTATACCTCAAAAAGTACTTCATAAAGACAGGAGTACAAGTAAATGTAACAGTTTTAGGTTAAAGGAGGAAGAGTTTCATCTTTTAGAATGTAACGGTTATATCGTTATAATCCTCTAGATCCCCAACGAGTTGAACATTACTTTATACTGCAACCAAATTAACATTGCATTATATTTCAAACCCACATAACATCACCTTATAAGTCTAAACAATGCAATCTCACTCAATATTTCCAACAAATAATAAACGTTACCCTATATTTCCACCCGTCTATATTTCCAACCTTCCTATATTTCCAACCCGTCTATATTTCCAACCTGTCAACATTTCCAACCCGCCAATATTTCCAACCCGCCTATATATCCAACCGCCTATATTTCCAACACGTCAATATTTCCAACCCGCCTATATTTCCAACCCGCCTATATTTCCAACCCGCCTATATTTCCAACCCGCCTATATTTCCAACCCGCCTATATTTCAAAAAAATGTAAATCATCCAAATCCTTCCAGCCATTACAACTTGTTTTTCAGTAATTCCCACATAACATCTAGGTATTTTCTAATCAGAAAAAATCACTATCTCTCACAAAATCCCTTCTGTGTACTCCCTCTATTACGACAGAGTGCATCTGTCAACCATTTTGTACTGTATCTGTCACTCACTTGCTAAAGCGTTGACAGCCGACTGCGCACGTCACAGTGGAATGAATGCCACGTTTAGCCGTCAAAGAGTTTCTTAAAACGTCATCGTGTACCTACAATTTGTCTCGCGTGACGGGTTTAAAAAACAGGATTACTGTCTGACAGTTCAACTAGATTTCTGAGGCATAGACAGAAAAATATTATATAAAAGTAATTCACGAATGGGTCTCCACCGTTATAAATGTATTCGATATTAATGAAAAAAAAGTAAAAATGAACTCTTTTTTTTTTTAAATCGGACTTATTTTTAGAGTCTTTAAAACACTAATCACAGGTTCAGTAAAATTCAATTTTATTTATTTGAACAGGAATTTATATTAGGGCTGGAACTGATTAAATTTTTTGTGTTCGATTAATCTGTAACAAATTTAATTTATTAATAGATTAATTATATTTTATATAACGCATATATAGATCTCGTTAAGTGGCGATTCATTATCTCGCAAAATCGGATAAGTCGCGGTAATTCCATGGCTCCCAAATTTCGTGACGTATCACAGCAAATGTGTTCTTCTGTGAACGTCTAAATAATAATAATAATACGGGGGAAAATTATGTAAGTAACAAAAAAATGTAAAAAAAAAAAAAAATAAAAAATTAATAACTTAGAAAAAAAAGATGGAAATATTTTCTGAAATTTTAATCAATCAGATTAAAATGTGAATTGATTACATTTGAACGATTAATCGATTAATTAATCGTTAATTTTTACAGCCGTGCGTTATATATTTATGTCTTTATTCCTATGACTTATAAAATTATCAAAACTATAACATTTTTCCTCCAGTCATTGCCTACGCTTCTGATGTAGGTCAGAAGAAGTTCTACATAATACTATACTGCTCGACTTCTGGCTAAAATTGGGGTCAAATGAAATTTTTTTTGGCCTTGACCTCAAGTGCCCAAATTTTTTTTAACAGTATTAAAATTACAGCGCAATGTCGTTATCTTCTATCTGTTGAGAAAATGATACTCTCAAATTTCTGACTAATGTTTTCTGGTGAAAGCAACCAGCTATGACTGTAGGACAGCAAACATCCGACTTTGACCGTACGAATTTCAACATCCGACTGTAACCGTACAAACGCTACCATCCGACACAGTGGATGCATGTTGAAATCCGTCAATGTGGCTATGATGGCCACTAAGTCGAGAATTAGATGCTTGATGTCTATAGCTCAGCGGGTCGACCAGCATGGCGTCCATTCGTCGTATAGATGTCTCTACGCCATGATGGGGCACATTTGGACGCACGTTTGTTTCGTTTCTTTCAATTCGCTTTAAGTACAGGACTAGAAAAAAAAAGATACTTGGTTGGAGGTGGTATCAAACTTGTACAATGTACAGAACCCGCGTGTAACCTCCATGAAGACAAAGAATTGTCCTTTCTACCTCTCTAATGTACCTATAAGTATGTCAGACGTCAATAACTAAAAGGGAGCGGTAGGGTAAGGGGCGCTTTCCAAACCAAAACCCTGACATTAAAAATATCGAACCTTGTTGTATATTATTGCATATTTGGTAGGACTGTTAACGATTAATTTAATTTAATCGTTAACTTTTGAAAAATTAATGACTAATTAATCGTAAATTTCGATTAAAGCAAAAAATTAAAATGTATGATATTATATGTAACACTTATTAAACGTTCTTGTTGAAAATCTAAATAACACTGGAATGTCTCCAATACAATATGTCACCTTTTAACCAACAACGCAAAAAGAGCCGTGTGTTGACATCATTTGGTTCAAGTGATGGGCGGGTCTAATTGACAATATAACCAGCCGAGCTGAACAATCATTCAGATGGAACTGAGGTAACTGGTATGCACAAAATGATTTTTACAAGGAATGACATTATTGGATATCGATGTTCATTAATTTTCACCATTACAGAGGGTTAATGGATTCAGGAACTTTCATTTTCATTTTTTAACCCAGTGATTGATCAGCAGAGCTGTCGTCATTTTATGTCTGGAATCAGACTTCATTACTGCCACTAGCTCAATATGCTTTTCATTTGGTTTGATAAGTAGGCGAAGTTTTAGAACCATGGTAAGCAAACTTTATCGACATTTTGAACATTCCCGTCAGTCAATAGTTTAAAACCAAAATGTTCGTGTAATCGCCTGGAAATTTATTACTTATCGGCCTCTATTTTTTAAAATTATTTTTAAAAACTTTTTGACTTGCAATAATTTTTCAAGTGATGGGTCGATTAATCGTTAAAAATAATTTAATTAGTAAACATTTTAACGATTAATCGAGAAATTAATAGTTAATTCTCACTGCCCTAATATTTGGACATAATTTTATGTAAAAAGGGGTGGAATATTTAGTGCGTATGTGTGTGTGTGTGTGTGTGCATGCAAATATCGCTTCTAAAACATGAAATAATCTAGAAATCGATACTCCGATGGGTAGTCGAATATCTGCAGTGCTATATAAAAATATAAAACAGTATACTGCAAGACAAGATTTTTTATATTTTGAAATACGAACCAACAATGAAGTGTAATCTAATCTAGCTTGTCTTTTGTTAAACTGTTTTTTTTAAAATACCAAAGACCTTAACCTTGCGTCTGTTAAAAAAGAAAAAAATCCCAGTAAGATCATCCTGGTAAAGGTCAAAGTTCATAAACCAATGAAATAACCACAAGGCCATGTTTTATGCATACATCTGATATGGGTTCTAGTACATCAATGTAAAAAAAGCGTAATAATTTAAATAAAATAACAAAAAGAGTTTAAATTCTAATTTAGTGGTGTCCCATTAAGAAAAAAACAACAATAACAAAACGACAGAAACCTAAACAAATAACGGGAACTGATGGCATCGTCCCCCCCCCCCAACCCAATCCACACACACACACACACACGCTTTTCCTTTCTTCTTTTCAAATTATGTGTATGAATAGGACATCAGAGAGCCACAACTATACATAATTAAATATGCATATTCATATATATATGAAGAAGATTAATATATTTACTGAGATTTAAAGTTCTATAACTTTCTCCGTGATCCCTCGTAAGGGAAGGCAACTATTCTCTACATTACCAAAAATAAATATCACCGACATTTTGAGTTTTGAGACTAGTTCCTGATGTTCACAAACCGAGCACCTTCTTTATGCTGGAGCAGGTCAAGATGTCCAACTCAAGACCTTCCTCCCCTCCAAGTATATTTTACCCTTTTTAAAATATGAGAAATGTAGAGCGGGTAGAACCTTGAGTTTGAGAACCTCTGATTATTCTATTCACCTGTTCCCATGCAGAACTGTTACAGCCGCCTCCATTTCTCCAAGTATCCGGCTCAAACCAGTTTGAACTGAATCATATCGTCAACTCATAACCGAACTTACTGATCCAATGGAAAAGATAAATTGCTGAAAGGGAGATTTTAGATTTCTATTTGATCCAATATTTCTACTAACCTTAATTTATTAATGGTAGAGTTCACAAAACATGAGAATAGATGCACATCTTAACACTAGAGGGAAGCGTTTTGTATGGAATTTAATTGGTACAGTTTAAGAGATACGGGTTCATTTAAGGAGATGTGTATGACAGTATATGATGTATACTTTAGGTGTGTTTGAGATTATGACTTGTATGAAGTAGGTTTGTTTGAGATAATGAGTTGAATGAAGTAGCTTTGTTTGAGGGTATGAGTTGAATGAAGTAGCTTTGTTTGAGGGTATGAGTTGTATGAAGTAGAGTTGGTTAGGTTAGAAGTAGTTTAGGGGAGCGTTTTACTCTTTTTTTTTTCTCAAAATGAGAGCATGCAATGGCGACTGTTTTATTTTAGTTATGATTTTAAAATTTTAATCAACGTAATTTTCTCCTAGCAAGACGTTTCCAGCAATTAACACGCACCCAATTTTAAAGAAGGAAAATCAATAAAAGAAAGAATTATAATCCAAATACTGTCTATTCCTCGTTTAAGATGCATCCACTCCTCCATCCCTCCATAGTTTTGAGGAAGTAAAATTGCGTCTTATTGGGCGAATACTACGGTAATTAACCATTACCTTTATCTTAACAAATATACGGTAATTAACCATTACCTTTATCTTAACAAATATACGGTAATTAACCATTACCTTTATCTTAACAAATAATATACGGTAATTAACCATTACCTTTATCTTAACAAATATACGGTAATTAACCATTACCTTTATCTTAACAAATATACGGCAATTAACCATTACCTTTATCTTAACAAATATTCAAACGTGGAATCAGTCTCTTAAAAAAAAAATTTTTTTTTAAAAATCTTTTCAAAGAAAATACCTGATCAATGCACTAGAGAGTCCATTTAGTCTTTACTTTTACAGCAGAGCCAAAACCTTTGCCATGAAAGAAGTACTATTACTAATGTTCATTTGCTGTTAGTGTTCATTTGTTCTTAGTGTTCATTTGTTCTTAGTGTTCATTTGTTCTTAGTGTTCATTTGTTCTTAGTGTTTATTTGTTTTTAGTGTTCATTTGTTGCTGATGTTTATTTGTTGCTGATGTTTATTTGTTGCTAATGTTCATTTGCGTTTGCTACTTGTGTAGTTAATTTTTTAGCACGGTTGTCATCCCTCCACTCTGACCTACTTTATGGTCCAACCACACCTGTATTTCCCGCCCCTCCCACAACTAAAGCCGCATGTGCAGTCAGATGACGTCCCCCGGTATTCCTAACCATCACCATCTGATGGTAGGCTGGCACTTCTGTAATATGATCGTTTGTAATCCTCGCCATTAAACCGGATTAACAGTGCATTAACCCCCCCCCACACACACACACCTCTCACAACCTCTTTGATGAGTGGACTTTACGGTAAACCATTCAAAAATACATGGGCACAAATAAAAAACAACTCCCGTTTACCCCCCCCCCCCCCCAAAAAAAAAAAAAAAAAAAAGAATAAAAATATACTTCTACCAAGACAGTGCTTATCAAATATATCCTGTCATGCCCCCCTCCCCGGAAGCAGAAAATATTTCGAGGCCCCCACCCCTTGCGTGACTGTAAATAGTATCATTTGTCTTAAAAATTGATAAGTACAACTCCGCTGAGGAAAAACGAGCCCCCCTATTAGAGAACCACAGCAGCAAAAGAAGCAAATAATTCTAATGTATTCTATGTTATAGGTTACCGGGAGTTGAAAGGATTTTCCTCTTCTATCTCAACTCCCAACAAACCCATCCCAAACACATTCCCCATTTTCTTGATCCATCCCCCTGGGATACTCATCTCTCTTATCACAACTCTGCCCTACTCTTTCAAAATCTCACACCTCTGCCCCTCAATGCCCTACTCTTTCCTCATCTCACACCTCTGCCCCTCAATGCCACTCTTTTGTCACATCTCTGCCCCTTAATGCCCTTATCTCTTGTCATCTCACATCTCTACCCCTAAATGCCTTTAACTTTTCTCATCTCACCTCGCAGCACATCAATGCCCTACACATTTCTGATATCACCTCTATGCCCCTAAATGCCCTACACTCTTCTAAACTCCCTGCCCCTCAATGCCCTACACTTTTACATCTTATCTCGCAGCCCATCAATGCCCTACTCGCTCGTCATCTCACCTCTCTACCGCTCAATGCCCTAAACTTTTCTCATCTCAACTCCCTGCCCCTAAATGCCCTACTCTTTTCTCAACTCCCTGCCCTTCAATGCCCTACACTTTTCTCACCTCATCTGTCTGCCCGTGTAAATATTGTGTTATTCTAGAACTCTGACATTATACCCATACGAGCCCCCTCTATGCATCTGTTCCTAATAAAGAACTTGTTCAATTCCTCCACTGTACCTTACAATATGAAGACCACTTCCAAGTTACAACACTGGATGAAGCATGATTATGATTAAATAAGTCAATTTTACGCTAATTAATATCACCATTAAATGTCACGTGTGCACATTAATAGCAACCAATAAAACGATAGATTATTCCACAAACAGCGAACTTTAGTCCAATATTATCACCTGAGGACCCGTCTTTGGCATTATTGAATCTCACATAGTAACAGGTGGACAACGTGAGAATCCTTGAGAAATGCATGGAACATCTTTAAACTGGTAAGGTAACAACTACAAAATAAAAAAAATATACAAACAAAACCTCTTTTACATCTTATATGTAATAAAAGTCTGCATTTATATATATAATATATTATATAAATATATATATATATATATAAACAACTACTGACAACCTTTATGATCATTGAGGTTCCAACGTTAGGAAAAACATCACGTGTCTTTGTGGAGTGTCAGTGTTACATGTTACGATGTTTGACCGTCCATAGGGTGAACACCCATGAAATGTCAAAGACGCTACAGTCCATGAAATTCCAAAGACGCTACAGTCCATGAAATGTCAAAGACGTTACAGTCCATAAAATGTCTAAGGCGTTACAGTCCATGAAATGTCAAAGACGTTACAGTCCATGAAATGTCAAAGACGTTACAGTCAGTGAAATATCAAAGACGTTACAGTCTATGAAATGTCAAAGACGTTACAGTCCATGAAATGTCAAAGACGTTACAGTCCATGAAATGTCAAAGACGTTACAGTCCATGAAATGTCAAAGACGCTACAGTCCATGAATTGTCAAAGACGTTACAGTCCATGAAATGTCAAAAACGTTACTGTCAATGAAATATCAAAGACGTTACAGTCCATGAAATGTCAAAGACGCTACAGTCCATGAAATGTCAAAGACGCTACAGTCCATGAAATGCCAAAGACGCTACAGTCCATGAAATGTCAAAGACGTTACAGTCCATGAAATGCCAAAGACGCTACAGTCTATAAAATATTAAAGACGTTACAGTCCATGAAATGCCAAAGACGCTACAGTCTATGAAATGTCAAAGACGTTACAGTCCATGAAATATCAAAGACGTTACAGTCCATGAAATGTCAAAGACGTTACAGTCCATGAAATGTCAAAGACGTTACAGTCTATGAAATGTCAAAGACGTTACAGTCCATGAAATGTCAAAGACGTTACAGTCAGTGAAATGTCAAAGACGTTACAGTCTGTGAAATGTCAAAGACGTTACAGTCAATGAAATGTCAAAGACGTTACAGTCAATGAAATGTCAAAGACGTTACAGTCTATGAAATGTCAAAGACGTTACAGTCCATGAAATGTCAAAGACGCTACAGTCCATGAAATTCCAAAGACGCTACAGTCCATGAAATGTCAAAGACGCTACAGTCAATGAAATATCAAAGACGCTACAGTCCATTAAATGTCAAAGACGTTACAGTCCATGAAATGTCAAAGACGCTACAGTCCATGAAATGTCAAAGACGCTACAGTCCATGAAATGTCAAAGACGTTACAGTCCATGAAATGTCAAAGACGTTACAGTCAATGAAATATCAAAGACGTTACAGTCTATGAAATGTCAAAGACGTTACAGTCCATGAAATGTCAAAGACGTTACAGTCCATGAAATGTCAAAGACGCTACAGTCCATGAATTGTCAAAGACGTTACAGTCCATGAAATGTCAAAGACGTTACTGTCAATGAAATATCAAAGACGTTACAGTCTATGAAATGTCAAAGACGCTACAGTGCATGAAATGTCAAAGACGTTACTGCCCATGAAATGCCCAGGCTGTGTTTGTCCATGTGTTGTGGTGCCCTCCTATAATTAAAACTAATTCTTTGCTTCTCTTGGTGGTGTTCATGGCATGAAACACCCTTTATATTGCGTCGCGATTAAAAGAAGACTAAACTTTGACGTGAGAAACAAAATAATTATTTTTTACCTACTCTCATTTTTGGGATGTTACTCGTAATATTATAACAAAACAATGTGTCTAAACTAAAAAAATATATCACCTTTTTTAAAAGTGTTACTACTGATTTATTTTTAAACCCTTTTTTATATTGGGAGGACAGTCTTTTGGATACATCCTTTGTAACAGTCGCTAAGTTTATTTTTGTGAACGTTCAAACTCATGACGTCTTTTTTGCATACCTTCCAACTTTCCACCCCAGGGGACTTGAAATAGTAAATGATGGGACTCACTGTCAGAAAATCATCAGTCTATAAATACAGAATGCATTTTAAGTACTAACATATCTTCAAGTTAATGAAAAATGGGTCTCCTATTCGTCAACATTAGGGAGGAAAACACCTGGGGGGATTTCATACAGATAACTCCAGCTCTGACTGCTAAAATATTTTTATCCGATGGTGGCCTCCCTTATTTTGTGGTCTTGTGTCGGTGGAAATAATTGTGTACCAACGGTCGGCAACGGCTCCAGGGACCAATGGGTCATAACGTTTGGAAATGACCTTATGGACTGGAATGAGCTTTAGGGGTTAGAGTGGATCCTAGGGATTAAAATGGGCCCTAGGATTGGAATTGGCACTAGGGATTGGAACTGGACTGTGAGATTTATGGATGGACTAAAAGATGGAAGTTGACGAGACGGATTGATAAATGATGGATTGATGGGTTAACCGATGGATGGATGGATTTTTAGATCGATTAAATAAGGTTGAATGCTTAGACTGATTTATGATAAATGGATGTATCATCTTACAAAAATAAATAATGATAGTAAATATCACGAGTATCAAATTTGATTTTGGCGCGGAATTGAAAGGTAAAAAACCCAGACAATCCGCCTACTAACATTAAGTCCATCAAAATCGTTCGCGTGAAGGCACGCAGGAATATGACTTGTTTATCATGTGCGTGCCAAAATATCACTTGTTTATCATGTGCTTACACAAGTATCACTTGTTTATAACAAGCATGACAAAATATCACTTGTTTTCCCTGTGCATGGCAAAATATCACTTTTTTATCATGTTAACATTAAAAAAAAAGTTTGTCGGCGTCTGATCCAATACTCTATCCCTTCATACATCAGTGGATGGGCAGCGAAGTGGAACAAGAAATATATATCCGCCCTGCCAATAAGTATAAATAGCATTCCTGAATTCCGAACAACATTATTGATGGACAGTTTATATACCGACGTGCAGTTACTTTCCATTCAGGGTAATTGTTGTCTGTCATACCTGATAGTGATTACCGCAACATCGTAAAGCTTGTGCTCATTTAACCACAAGACGACATAACCTTCACGAAATTCCCTTGATGACGACATAGCCTGAACGTATTTAACCTGATGACGACATAGTCTGAACGTACTTAACCTAATAACGACATAGCCTGCACGTATTTAACCTGATGACGACATATCCTGAACGTATTTAACCTAATAACGACATAGCCTGAGCGTATTTAACCTGATGACGACATAGACTGACCGTATTTAACCTAATGACGACATAGCCTGAACGTATTTAACCTAATGACGACATAGACTGACCGTATTTAACCTAATGACGACATAGCCTGAGCGTATTTAACCTGATGACGACATAGACTGACCGTATTTAACCTAATGACGACATAGCCTGAGCGTATTTAACCTGATGACGACATAGACTTACCGTATTTAATCTAATGACGACATAGCCTGCACATATTTAACCTGATGATGACATAACCTACACGTATTTAGCCAGAAAATATTGGATCACTCGACTCCTCTTTTCGCCCACTTTCATGTTAATGAAAGCCCTGACAGCTTAGCTGACGTACATGGTTCACAATAAAAGATAAAAACATGGAGTTGAGATTGAAGATAAACGCAATCAAAAACTTTAGACACGTGACTGAATATCTCTGACCAATAAGATTTGGAATTATTAATTATACATTTTCATCGATCTTTAATGTTTTCAATGCAGATGTGTTTTTAAATGTCAACATTAAACAAAAATGCTTTTTGAATTTCAAAATAGTGAAAGCATGAAGCTCTTATGCTCTAGTGCAAAAAATGAAAACGCGGTATTTTTAAAAAAGAAACTTGTTTGAGATGAAAGCCGAGACCGCAGTGCAGTTCTGCAAGCCCTTCTCCACGCTTGGTTGGAGCCGCGACTTACATAAATAGACATGAAATTCAAGTTCAAGTTTAGAATCCGAATAAATCCAGCCACGCCTACCGCTACCCGTCACACAGCACATTTAAAAAAAAAACAAAAAACACAACCTTAACCTGCATCAGAAATCTGCCCAGAGAAATGTGGCCAGATTTATCAGGAGACGCGCATGAGGTAATCTAGCATCAGTGATAGGCAGGGGTCCAAGAGGTGGATCACCGAGACAAGGGATTTGGACTTTAAGTGAAGTTACATGAAGTCTGTTGTTGAACAATCTGCACAAGGACCAGATAAAGTCTGTTTTAAAAAAAAAACTGACAGATGGACCAGTAATTTCGAAATGAACAAACAGCCGTACACGAGCGCAGAAAGCCAAGTCTCAAAAGAATATGATGTTGCTAATAAGAAAATAAAGAAAAGCATTAAGCAGTACACAAAGAACTGTTTAAACACAGTTGCTAAAAAAGTAGAAGATGAGAGCTCACCAAGGGAATATGCGGGAATCGTTCTACCATAATTGTTCTACGCTGTCTCGGAAATTTAACAAGCCATTGAAGGACAAAGATAGCAGGACAGCACCCAATGAGGAGCACCAGAAAGTGAGATGGAAAGAGCACCTTTAAGAGCTCTTAAACAGGCCGGAGCCAAGGAATCCACCAGACAGCTGACAAGGACCAGCAATATTCGTATATTCAATTAAACAACCTAAGAATGGAAAGGCTGCTGGACCCTGATCTCATCCTAGTAGAGGAATAAAATGCGGACTTGGACAAGAGATTCCTTAGCAGTGTTTCCGATAGATTTGCCATAAATTACAAGATTCTGTCTCGCATACAAGTCAAACCAAGAACCTCATCCCTCATGGGAAGTAGAAAAGTGTCCAAGAAATATTGACGTCAAGATGTGCTTGCAGACATCGAGAGATTTGGTGATAACTGAAAGATGATGGAGAGACTGGCCCAGGTACGGGATGCCCAAAGGGCTCTTGTAGGAGACGTCGGCGATGATCGACTACTGGTCCTGTTGGATGAAAAGGCTCAACTAAAATTGATCTATTTGTTTTCCAGATATCTTCATTGATACCGCAAATATATTATGTCCAGTCATCTGCATTTCACAGATAATAACTGATATGTAGGTAGGTATATTCACTGACACATCAAACATCAGATGTAGGGCTTCTACGCTAACACCTCAGATGTTAGGGCCTTTACGTTAACACGTCAGATGTTAGGACCTTACGTTAACACATCAAACATTATCCGTCTATGTCTAGGCACGTACTCTAGCATCCATTAGACGGCCGACCAGGAAGTGAAGCTCTATACACGTTGACTGTGTCGCTAAAGTCATCTGATCAGGCCGTGCAGCGAAGTCAATATACGGGCACTTGAAGACATTTATATACGCTGTCTTACACCAGGATATTTAATTTGTTCTTTTCGCACCCAAAGGAAGTAAAAATATTTTATTTAGTTAAGAAATTATACTTCTTAAAACGTTTTTTTTTTTTTTTTTTTTTTTTTGGGGGGGGGGGGTAGAGGGAGTTAAAACATTTACGCACTCTTTTTATTTTTGATCTACATTTGTGTTCTCACATACACCGACACATGCACACACACACACACACACACACACACACCCACACA
>MUZC01002301.1:598000-619110 GCA_002072015.1 Radix auricularia | reverse complement strand
ACACACACACACACACACACACACACACACACACACACACACACACATACACCGACACATGCACACACACACACACACACACACACATACACCGACACATGTACACACACACACACACACAACCACCACACTGACGTCACGTATGTCTTCAGACCAGGTTTTGTGCATCATTTTCTCCACTGAAATATCCGCGTCTAACCTCTTAGACAGATAGATCTAATAGGTGGTTAGTTGCATAATTTTCATTTTAAATTTTAAGCCAGCTGAAAGATAGCCTCCGGGCTGCTGAGAGATCTGCGTCGCTCGTCGGCCAACTATAATGACAGATAATCTCTTCATTCCTTCTCTCGTTTTCAACAGAAATCTATTATTCGTAATAAATATTTATATTTTATTTGTGTGAAATATGTTTCTGGGTAATCATGATTTTCAAGAGTAATTGTATTATTATTTTTTTATGTTGTTGTTTTCTAAAGAGATACACGGTGTTTTTACCACGTTTTTCTTAGTTTGCTTTCTTGTCTGTCTTTCCGGGGGCAAAAATTGAATTCCTTTTTTGAACCACTTCTGATCATCCAATTTTGATGAAATTTTGCATGCATACTTGATTCACATGACAATTTAATATTTCATTAATTATAGTACTCAATTCTACTTAATTATAGTAATTATACTAAAAATAAAGATGTATGGCGTCATTAACATGAAAATTTCAAGGGAAGTAACATAACCAGGGAATTTTCATTTTTTTAGTTATTTCCCATGTCTTAAAGACATTAAATTTGAACTAAAAAGTATAAAATAAAAATATTTTTAAAAAAGTTTTTAAGATACCACGTTTTGTGAACTAAAAAGAAGAAAATAAATTTTTTCTTGGGCTATGTTGGAACTTCCCTTCCCCTGGGCTGAGCCAGAACTGTTTTGTTGGATGCACATTGTGGACATTTTGTACATACACACTCTTACACACCAAAATATTTTCGAACTGAAAACGTNACGTTTTCAGTTCGAAAATATTTTGGTGTGTAAGAGTGTGTATGTACAAAATGTCCACAATGTGCATCCAACAAAACAGTTCTGGCTCAGCCCAGGGGAAGGGAAGTTCCAACATAGCCCAAGAAAAAATTTATTTTCTTCTTTTTAGTTCACAAAACGTGGTATCTTAAAAACTTTTTTTAAAATATTTTTTTATATTAACTCAAGAGACCAACATTTTTGCAATTAGCAAAGGATATGAAAATGTTTAAAATGATCAATATGTGCATACGAAAAAAACAACTTTTGATTAAGTTTTGAAGCGAACGTAAAACATAACTTTAGGCTATGATTTTAAACTCCAACTAATACATTATTTAACTTTTTAGGCTATAAACGATAGTGGTGGACATTTTGAAAGGACTTTGTATATAATAGATGGTGGTGGAATTTTAGAAAAGCGAAGTGGAATACTCGTTATCTGAAGTAAATCAAGAAATGTAAAAATCTTTAAAAATCGTCTAGCTGTCCCATGTTCTCATCTGATAACTAATGCAACACTCTTATCTAGCACAAAGGATTGCCTTAATGGACAGCTGATATAATGAATGAGCGAGCAATGTTTTCAAATTATATCCATTTTAACTGTATGATAAGGGCGGAATACAAACAAAAAAAATAACATTAAAAAAACAAAAGATCTAATCTGTTCAGATAGAAGAAATGTTATTATTACTATCGGCCTTAGATGGATGAAGGTATAAATTATACATCATTTTTATGCAAACATATTTGGTGACACCATATTTAAAATAATCATATAAAAATAAATTAATTAGGGATGATGAAATTTGTGGTTCATCAATCGATTAATTGTTTCAAATTTTAATCGATTTAAAATAGGTTGATCGTTAAAAATTCTATTAAAATTGCAGAAAATATTTCTTTTTTTTTTCCTATTTATTATTTTCTATTTTTGTTTACTTACATACTTTTCCTTCGTTTTATTATTATTTATTTAGACTTTCTTACGTAAACAAAAAAAAATATTTCTTCCTTATTTCTTGCATAGCGGAACGACTTTGTTGTGTTACTTCACAAAATTCGCGAGCCATGGAACTACCGCGACTTCGCAAAATAGTGAATCGATTAATCAATTAATTTATCCAGATTAATCGAACACATTTTTTTTTAAAAATCGGTACCAGCTATAAAATTAATTATTAAATTTCAATAAAGAGCACCCATTTTCAATCTACGTCATATTTGTTGACAATAGAAAGACGTGGCTAAACTCTCACATCCGTGAAATCCTATTTCTCAATACAGAGAACTGCTCAAATATTATTTTGAAAGAGACAGATTACATCCCTTTATTCGTTCTGTTCACGTGATTCCTAGATCTACCTGGACACCAACATTAATATTTTATTATTAAATTACACTGGCCCTTTTCGGAAAATAAAGCTCATACTCAACGGTGACAAAACTACACAAAAACTTGAAACGAATCTGAGTAAATATGCTGACTTTATGAATTCTCAGCGTTAGAATAATCAAAAGTACAGATGTATGCAAGAGAAGAGAACATTCATTAGATATCCACACCCATGTGCATTAATAAAAATGTTATAAATTGGGGAGGGGGATTATACTTTTAACCTTTTTTTTAAATAACTTTAAATTCAGTTTCTGCACACATTTTAGATAAGACAATTTGAAAAACAATACAGTCGAACCCAGTTATGTCGACGGCCTAAGGGTTTGCCGAAAAGCGTCAAGATAATAGGGTTGGCGAGATAACCGAGGGCGAGATAAGTGGGTTCGACTGTATTCCTTTTTTCGGTACAATGTAAATTTCATTAATGTTAAGAGACGCTCAACCTTTTCCGTCTAGTGGTGTAATATTTACTTTCATTAGTGACTTTATGAAAGTGATTTTTTTTCCTTTACATCTACCAACAAATTTTAATATTAGCTTTATTATTTTTTCTTTTAAAAAACCCACAAAAGTAACATATACAACTGTAAATCAAAATAAAATAATACATTTTAAATAAAAATACTCACTTACTTGTTGAAATCGCTCCAAAGCCGGCTGGACTATTTTCGAAATGCTGCTATCAAATTTATTTAATTTACGCATAACACTTTCCCCCCTACACCTGTCACTGTCTTAACACAAATTGGACGTAACGGGAGAGGATTGCCTGGGGTGACCTAGTGATGTAATGTGTGTGCATCTAGGTACACAAGAGTTAAGCACCACAAAACACCTTATCTGGAAGTTTGACGGAAGTCTCAAACAGGATCCAGGAGCCAGGGTCGATCACTCGTGGAGCACACGACAGGCCACGAGGACGCGCAGACGTCGTGAGGAGGCGGTGAGGGTGAGATTTATTCAAGCGTGACGTCCCTCACATTGTTAGGGCAGGTCATTATATGCCAACACTTTGGCTATGCATAGTGGTAAGTAGATTCATCAATTTGACCCTGATTAGTTGTAACAGTTCGTAGATATCATAAGGTCCTAAACCTTTGTAGAACTCATCAACATGTTCTTAAGGTAAGAGGCCACATCTACCTTCTAGAGGTCCATAGGTTAATCTACCTTCTAGTGGTCGTTAGGTCTCATCTACCTTCTACAGGTAAATAGGTCCATCTACCTTCTAGTGGTCGTTAGGTCTCATCTATGTCCTAAAGTCTTTTAGACATCATATTTTCTATGTGATACGAGTCCGTAGTCTAAAATCTATGTTCTTGAGATCCATAGGTCACCTCTACGTTTCTATGATTCGTAAATAAAATCTCTGTTTCTAAAACTGCAAAGGTCACATCTTCGTTTGCATGATCCCTTGATTAAATCTATGCCTCGGAGCCAAGTAAGGTATTATATACGTTTTCACATTCCTGATATTTAAGAAAGAGCTTTAACTTTGTGGGGATTGGTAAAAATATAAATAAGCAGTAATAAAGTGGAAATTACGCAAAATAAAATCATTTTGAACAAAAAAAAGTATTTTTAAATTATATGTAGATCTATCTGTAACAAAACATTTCAGAAAAGAATAATAAATGTAATTGATATACTTTTTAAAAAAAATAAAATAAAAAGTATTAATGAAAAAAAATCCGTTTAAAATGAATGCTTTTATGCATTCGAATATTTTAAATTCTTTTTAACCCTATTTCCTTGAGGGGAATATTGAATTTTTATACATGTATTTGAAAAGTCTGTGCTGTATTTTCGAGATTGATCATGCAACTTCTCCTGAACCATACAAATAAGAGAGTTCCGGTCTTTTGCAAATAATTTAAGGAAGTCCCAAGGATGTCCATGACTCATAAAAAATACCGAAAACGTTTACAGGATTTCTTGCAAAATAATAAGTGTGTATATATATATAAGTATCCGTATTATGCCCATTTCTCGCCAACTATAACAACTATCGGGTTGAAACAAACACCGCACGTTAGCTAATAATATTTAGAGCAAAGTTAGAGTAGGAAATTTAGAGAAATCTCAACTCTTTGACTCCCGTAATTTTACAAGAAATTTGTAGACAGCAAATGTTTTTGCTTAGTTTCCGAATTATTTGTTTGAAATAACTTTTAATATAATCTAGAATGATTTCCCGCGAATAAAAAATTCGGAAATTCTTTGTTGGAAATTGCTTTAAATGCTTACTCGAGCTTTTATTGCTAGTTATTTATTATTTTTAAATCCTTTATATTAACTTGTGGTGTCTGAGCCCATGCTTGCTTGCCGAAAAAAACTTTGGATCACTTTTAACCCACTTCCTCGTAAGCTAGCGAGCTGAAATTTTGCAGGCAGACCTAAGTGATTATAAAAATGACGTATCGAAATTTCAGATCGATCGAATATACTGAAATTGAATCATTGAATTTTAAAATTATTTAATTTATCTCTATGTATCATGTTAATTTTTGAGATAGAGTGTTGTGGTGCGTATTATGTTCAACAACCTTTCATGTCGCGCAATAAAGTGAGTATTACATTGACATTACTTTAAAAAAATATTTTCACGATCGGTGCGAATTAAATAAAACACGATTTACGAGACATAAATAGAATTTTGTATTTTCAGATTGTTTTACCCTGCGTATTATAATAAACACCCCCATAGTTATGTCTCGTATATAATGGATTTGTAGTAAAAAAAAACAAACTTGTGGGTTGTTGTTTTTTTACGTTTTTTTTTAAAAATTAAACATGCAAACGTCCTTTTTGTGTTTTTTTTTACGTGCTGATGAGAGCGCACAGAATCACTGGCCTCTTGGCAAGTGAAGCAGCATTCACAGACCACACAATGAGGAAAAAGTGTGGCACAGACCATGGCTATGTTGGAATTGTGTGGCACATGCCACTATAATGAGAGAATTGTGTGATACATGCTACGGCTGTGAGGGGATTGTTTGGCTGTGAGGGGATTGTTTGGCTGTGAGGGGATTGTATGGCACATACCATGGCTCTGAGGGGATTGTGTGGTACATGCCATGTGTATGAGGGGATTGTGTGGCACATGCCATGGCTGTGAGGGGATTGTGTGGTACATGCCATGTCTATGAGGGGATTGTGTGGCACATGCCATGGCTCTGAGGGGATTGTGTGCATGGCACATGCCATGGCTCTGAAGGGATTGTGTGGCACATGCCATGGCTCTGAAGGGATTGTGTGGCACATGCCATGGCTCTGAGGGGATTGTGTGGCACATGCCATGGCTCTGAGGGGATTGTGTGGCACAGACCATTGCTATGAGGGGATTGTGTGGCACAGACCATTGCTATGAGGGGATTGTGTGACACATGTCATGGCTGTGAGGGGATTGTGTGGCACATGCCATGGCTGTGAGGGGATTGTGTGACACAAACAACGGTTATCAGGGGATTGTGTGGCACATGGCATGGCTATGAGTGAATTGCATGGCACAAGCCAAGGTTATAAGGGGATTGTATGGCACAGGCCATGGTTAAGAGGGATTGTATGGCACATGCCAAGGTTATGAGGGTATTATATGGCACAGGCCAAGGTTATGAGGGGATTGTATGGCACAGGCCATGGTTATGAGGGGATTGTAGTGCACAGGCCATGGTTATGAGGGGATTGTATGGCACAGGCCAAGGTTATGAGGGGATTGTATGGCACAGGCCAAGGTTATGAGGGGATTGTATGGCACAGGCCAAGGTTATGACGTGTTTGTATGGCACAGGCCATGGTTATGAGGGGATTGTATGGCACAGGCCATGGTTATGAGGGGATTGTATGGCACAGGCAAAGGTTATGAGGGGATTGTATGGCACAGGCCATGGTTATGAGGGGATTGTATGGTACAGGCACAGGCCATGGTTATGATGGGATGGTGTGGCACATGCCATGGCTGTGAGGGGATTGTGTGGCACAGGCCATGGCTGTGAGGGGATTGTGTGACACAAACAACGGTTATGAGGGGATTGAATGGCACATGCCATGGCTATGAGGGAATTGTATGGCACAGGCCATGGTTATGATGGGATGGTGTGGCACAGGCCATGGTTATGATGGGATGGTGTGGCACAGGCCATGGTTATGAGGGGATTGTATGGCAAAGGCCATGGTTATGATGGGATGGTGTGGCACAGGCCATGGTTATGATTGGATGGTGTGGCACAGGCCATGGTTATGAGGGGATTGTATGGCTGTGAGGGGATTTTGTGGCACAGACCATTGCTATGAGGGGATTGTGTGGCACAGACCATTGCTATGAGGGGATTGTGTGGCACATGCCATGGCTGTGAGGGGATTGTGCGGCACATGCCATGGCTGTGAGGGGATTGTGTGGCACATGCCATGGCTGTGAGGTGATTGTGTGACACAAACAACGGTTATGAGGGGATTGTGTGGCACATGCCATGGCTATGATGGAATTGTATGGCACATGCCATGGTTTTGATGGGATTGTATGGTACAGGCCATGGCTATGATAGGATGGTGTGGCACAGGACATGGTTATGATGGGATGGTGTGGCACAGGCCACGGCTATGAGGGGATTGTGTGGCACACGCCATGGCTATGAGGGGATTTTTCGGCGCAATGCTCAGAAACCGTATTTTCAAAATAATTAACTAACGAAATAAATTTATCTTTTTTTTTTTTCATTTTTGATACATTTTTTATTCATTGGGATACTGTTAACTTTTATTAAATATTTTTAATGATCATTCAGATTATTTGTAAACTAGTAGAGAATTGTATATATATAGCTACAGTAGAAGTCCGATAATCCGGCACGTTCGGGACCGGCTCGGTGCCGGACTACCGAAAATTCCGGTCTATCAGGCGGTGCCCCCTCTTTTTAGTGTAGGCTTTGCCGTAAAACAAATGAACTATGTTTCTTTTAATGTCATAAATAGTTGATGAACTTATATGAAACTCGTTCATTAAAACATTTCTATTCTCAACTTTTCCTAACTGTTTGATGATTTCTAGTTTCTGATTGAGAGTCAGTGTTACGTGTTTTCGTTTCTCTCCTGTTCAACTCGAAGGCTTATGTTTTGAAAACATGTTCAGTGTATAGTTAGAACGAAACTCACTTTGTTTATAAAATGTTTCAAAACTTACGTACACATTACAGTACGCATTACAGTAGAGAGTACTGAGACACAGTTTACTGCAATCTGAAAGGACACAAAAACAACAACGCACAAAAAAAAAAAAAAAAAAAAAAAAAAAAAAGACGCTTCGGGATTGATTAACTGTGCTGCACTGCACCTGTATTTATTGTGACTAGCTGACCGCTAATTGTTTCCGAATAATACCGAGCGCTTCAAGATGATCCCGAACTATCCCGAAACCTCCGAATAGCTCTCGGGCGTTTTTATTTGCTTTTTAAAGACACACTTTTGGGAGAAAACTAAAAAAATTAATTTTCCGAAGCGATGCCGGAATATCGGACATTCGGGACTGTTGGATGCCGGACTAATGGACTTCTACTGTATTGTGATCTGAAGCGCAAGTGAAAAAATCAACGTTGTTGTCTGAAACGATTTTTAACGCAATATCCTTTGTTATAAATTGCAATTATATATTTGAAATATCTGTCCTGTCTGTTTGAGCTTTGAACAGCAACTCCTCCTGAACCATCTTCTTCTACTATAAAAAATAATTCGCATCATGGTCCGACTATGCTGGAGACAAACTAGCGAGCTGTCTGACCTCTGACCCCACAGTGTTAATCTTCATTCAGAACATTCGTAGTGTAATGGTTATAACATTCGCCTAACAAGCGGAGATCGCAGGTTCAATTCCCAGCTAAGACACTACGTTTTTAATTTTTAAAAATGTTTGTGTTTGTGCCCGTTCATTTCTCACAATCTTTTCGATCACCATAACAAGCACAAGACGAGTGGGAGTAAGCTTGACGAATGACCTTTGTCAGATTATGCCAATTAGTTTATGGTTGACAAGCTAGGTTGGTCAGAGTTGGGGGTGGCAAGTAGCTAACCACAATGCCCATTTTTCTAGATCAAAAATGAGTCTCAGTTATCCCCGCATCCGAGGTTCATTCACGTTGTTCTGATTTCATCGTGATGTAGTTTGTGTCTGTTCACCCCCCCCCCCAACACTTTATTTGCACTATCTATGAGCAAATATGTGGCATATAATATGATACGCTGCGGGCATCTAGTGTAACATAACTTAAGTAAAATTAAACTTCACTTGTTGCTATTTGACTTTACAATGATATACTTTACATCACATCTTAGCATTTCTAAAACGTTACTCAATATTCAAATGGCTTCTCTGTTAGTTGTTTGACGTCGATTTGTAATTAAATACGTCGAAGAAATAGAATAATTAAGAGTAGCAGCATAAGCGTCACATAAATGTATAGAAACAGCAATTTCTGTGAAAAGACGGTGGCCCACCATTTCGTTGCCAAAGACAGTAGCCAACCATTTCGTTGACCAAGATGGTGGCCAGCCATTTCGTTGACCAAGACGCTGTTCAACCCTTTCATTGCCCCAGAATGTGGCCCACCATTTCATTGCCCCAGAATGTGGCCCACCATTTCATTGCCCCAGAATGTGGCCCACCATTTCTAAATACTAAACAACAACAACAAAAACAGGCTTCCTTTAAATTCAAACTCGGGAGTGTTTAAAGTTAGGCTTGATGGCGGTGGGGGTGGTAGGGGTGTTCAGTTGAGACGGAACATGGTAGCTGGTATTGATGGGCCTGTGGCAGGTCAAAACACAGGTGGTTACCTTAGCTAGCGTTTATAGAGGCGACGGGTTTCGGGAAATCGCACGTGCGAGTCGACCCGCGCGAACTCGCGCGAGGAATGTTTCTATTTTTGCTTTGCGGGTGTTCATAGAGGACGCGGGTGTCTCGAGGCGACAAATTTGCCGGCCGGCGCGGGTAATTACCAGAACTAGTTGCTAGTTCTTGTTCCGCGTTGCTGCGCCGGAAAGCATGGAAGGAAATCAGCAAACTTTGACAGAAAAATTAAATGTAGTCAAAAGGGCTCAAGTAATATATCATTTTTAGGGCTTGCTAAGACCTTTTCAAAAACACTTGATTTGTCTTTCTATATGTTATAGAAGTGGAGTTATGATTTTTTTTTTTGTCAATTTTTGTTTGCCCCTTATAGACCTATAACCTATATAATTTATTCCAAAACTTGTGACCAAATTTCAAAACTCTGCACCCTTTCCCTCACAACTTATTTAATTTTAGAGATATCGGTAAGAAATTTTCAGGAAACATTTACAATCCAATATACAAAACCATGAATAAGAAATGTTTAAAGGAAATCAAGATTTTGAATTTTTAAATAAATATATATGAAGGGATGTTGTAAAAAAAATTATATTGAAAATTTTAACAAAAATACGAATCTGTTAAAACATGTGCATGCTTATTGTGTTTAATTGAATGCTTGGTACAATTAAACCAATAACTGCATTTAAATGTTTGAAAGGTAAGTATTTGACTTGAAAAATAAAATTTAAAGCAAATTATTAAAATTTATTTGTTAATATATACCGCACCGACGAGGTCTGATTACTAAAATATGAAATCAAAATTAAATTCAACAAGTATTTGTCAATGAAAATGTCAGTACCTCATTTAAAGATAATAAAAGAACATTTTTCTGAGTGAATAAGTATTCAAATTTCTAAACATATAATTCATAAGCTTTGAAATTGTCTTTGTCATCTANATTAATTTTATTTTGATTGATTTGTAAAAACATATTTTATGTTAATTGTCTTTGTCAATATCTTTGTGAAAAAAAAAGATGATGGTAAGTGATAATTTTAAAATATGAATTATGATAATAATTATACTAGATTATATTACCCTACACACAATCCAGTAAATCCAAAATAAAAGGATCACAACGCCCTTATCATTATTAATTACAAGTTTATTACTAATTTGGACTTAGTATTAGACAAAAGACTATTATTAATAGTATTCTTAACTTAAATTAATAGTTTATAGTTATAGTATTTGAATGTGATAGTAATATTGTATAGTATAGTAATAATTATAGACTATAACTGAATAACTTTAAGTATATTATAGTAATAGTATAGTATAATTAATAATATTGAATTAATTATTACTATATTACTATTCCACAACCAAATAAAATTTAAGAAAAATTTAACAAAATTAATGAATTACTGGCATCTTTCTATAACTTATTTAGTTCTGTCCAAAATTTCTTTTTAAAAATATAAATTTAGTAAGATTACGCAGATTAGCGATTACCAACAACCCCTTAATAAGCCTTAATATTTTCAAACGCGTGTAGGCATAAAACCTATCTGGATTACCCTTCAGTTGTTGGAAGAGGTGATGATATTCACCATCAGATGACCTCCTTTTGTTATTTCATGAAAGCTGATTGTTCTCCTTCTTTCAATGTCGGGTAACAGAAACTTTGTTAAAGTGCTGTCTAACAATAAAAAGTTATCAATAACAGAAGCCATTTTTTCTGTTTGCTATCGCAAGGAGAGACTTGATTGCATGTGAATTGTTTGTTGTCTCGCCTGGCTTTTTCCCGCTTTTACTATAAACACCAACCGTGCGAGGGATTAGGCGCGGTTTTCTGGCGCGAGTAACCAGCTCGCGGCAACCCGCCTACCCGCCGCCTCTATAAACGTACCCTTACGGACATCATTCCTCATTCCGAACCCACGAGGTTGTCGCGTGATGGCATTTCCCACGTGACCTTGACTTGGTCATGCTCTAGTGACTCTAGCGTCAGTTCACGGCCCACCGCAAGATTCTATGTTTGATTTGAGCTGTTTCGGATTTTTGCATGTCAATGACAGGCAGCCAACCTGCCTGCAACACAGGGCAGTAGGTTCACACGGAAATATACACAAAAAGAATTTGGTGAGAGGGGTGACTTTCGGGATGATGTAACAGGAGGCTCGATAGGAAAATTATTTAATGTGTACCTTATTGGCACCTAGTGGAAACCTTTTTTGAAGAAACGACTTTTTATTGAACTTGTCATATGGGCTTTAGGATTGACAACGATATTTTTTTCAATTATTCCATCATCTATTTTCGAGGCTTCTATCTGGGTTGACATAAATGTTTAGTTAAGGAAAAGATGTTCAATGCATCTGTTAGACATTTTTAGGATCGTGTTATGCATCGCGATATTTCCCTTTCAAATGAAAAGCAAATGATAATAGAGGATAATACAAGTCAAATAGCCTTGACTGGTTCATCTCATTTCCCTCTCTGCGTCCTTATCGAAATATATCTACAGTTCTTTGCAGCGTCATTTAATTTTGTTTTTCAAAAGTCCAAGTAACTTACGTAAATGTTATTGCATGCGTTCGCATTCGTCTGTCCGACAACCAACAATTGGTATGTGCATGAATGAGTTCAATAAAAAGAATGAATAATTAAATTTTAGTTAATTAGAACCCATCATCATTGAGAAGGCTTTTTTAAAAAAAAAATTTAATTTATATTTTATTTTTTTTACATCGTTCCCTTTTCCAAATTAAAATATAAGCTCAAAAAATGACGCCATATAATATTTTACGCCGAGAAACACCACACGCTCTGTTAATCTCGAAACCAAAATGATATCTTTTTATAACTGGTATGGAAAGTTGTAACATGTCCTTTAGCGTTACAAAATGAGCGACTTGGGATTTTATATTATTGAATTATATGCATATATAAACACGTAATACGTGAATTAATTCCAGTGATTTTTAATTTAATTTCACTTTTGTGAAAGAATCTTGCCGATACTTAGGTTTTTTTTTTTTTCAGTCAGAGACAACCCGTCCCCACAAACACACTGCACACACTTATTATACTCTGTTATTTCTTTCCTGTCATGACTGCTCTCGTCAACGCTTTGTGTTGTAAACTGTGGCTGCCAAAACTGAGGAAGCTACCCTCGACGATAAACTGTATTGTGGACTGAACCAATTGTCAGCCGCAGCGTAGTTCATCACAGTCTTGTGATCTAAATCCTTCTTCAAAAAGGTTATAAGATCGCAGAAGAAGATGAAGATTTGTTAATATTTTTTAAAAATACAGAAACAATTGGGGTACAATTTTTGTATTAAAAATCGCTTTTATAATCGATGTTACGCGTGTGTAAAATTTTTACAATTGTACAATATCATATTTTTGTTACATTAAACTTTCATCATATATTATCTGCCTTACCAAAAGAAAATGAAATGTAATTAGAAAACTTTACCCACAGGTCAATAAGAGAAAGTCTAGACCAGAATGAAAGTGTCACAATTTTAAAAAAAAATTCTTCAATGATAAATTGGTCAAATTTTTATTGGCCGTACTCCAATAACATTAATAAACTCTAGAAATATCAAAAGATTTTGTAACGAATCCTAATTGGAACAGAAGGTAGTAGGAGGGCAAGCTACTCTTATTTACAAAAGCACTGCTTATCTCCCATGTCATCAATAGTTATTTCTTAATCTAGTTTCTTGAGATTTAACTACACCGTTTTCAAAACGTACAGCTATGACCCGATTAACTTGTGGCTCTTCTATTATTATTGCTGCATCTAAGTATACGGTTTTCGGGAGTAAAAATTAAATGGAACAGACGTAAACAAGGTAAGGGTTAGCCTGACAGGACGTAACAAAACAGCGCTCGTTTCGGCAAAGAGCCTTTTTCAACGGACATACAATACACAAATAAAACGAATATAAAAAATAAAAAATAATAAAATTAAGAAACTTAGCTGCGGTGAAATCCAAAGAATCGAAGAAAGGGTGGGAGTGGAATGACAAGGCAGGAAAACCAACACATTCAACATTTAAAAAAAAAAAAAAAAAAAAAAAAAAAAAACTCTTATAAAAATGGTAGACTAGAAACAAACAGTGCATACGTGTCAGACGCAACAATGTTCTGTAAAGAAAAAAGCGTCTGTAACGCATACAATTGGAAATAGACATGCATGTGATATTGCCTAAAAATTGAGGTTTTAAAATATGTGCTGGCTGGATATGTTTCTTTTTACTATTCGCCAGATTTTGATAGTTTGGCCCTAATATTTGCTGGATCCAGATTACGAAACTGGGTATCTTCACATTTAAGAGTAAGACTACTTTCTTTTTAGCATTTAATACTATTTATTAAAATATTAATTATTAAAAATTAGGGCTTCGGAAATAAACGATAAATTTCTCGATTAATCAATAAAATAATTTATCGATTGAAATTGTTTTAATCGATAAAACAGCCATTAAATTGAAGAAGTTGTTTTAAATAATATTTCCTATTTATTAATAAATGATTAATCATTAATAAATTAATAATAGTTTGCATTTTTTACCTACAAATTTCTCCATTAAAAAATGGATTTTCTAAGTGTAAACTTTTAAATAAGCTCTTATTTTAAATTTAAAAAAAAAAAGTTAATTGCCTGTTTTTGTTACTTCACTTGAAATTTTCAGTTAAATGACGTCATACATCTTATTTTTAGCTTAATCAACATTATCGATTTATTATTCAGTAATTTTTCAAAAGTTAAAGATTAAATTTAAATTAATCGATAACAGCCCAATTAAAAATATGAAGAGTATCTGCAATCTACAATGACAGTCTGTGACACAGTCAATGTCAACGATGAACATTTTACAACTTATTAAATGAACGAACTTAAACGAAGTTGAACGAATTGTGTAGTGTGTACCAAGCGAACAGTGTTGTACTGAGTGGGTAGTGTGTACCAAGCGAACAGTGTTGTACTGAGTGTGTAGTGTGTACCAAGCGAACAGTGTTGTACTGAGTGGGTAGTGTGTACCAAGCGAACAGTGTTGTACTGTGTGGGTAGTGTGGTGTACAAGAATTCGTTATCTAGAGCATTGCTGAACCGATATTCGGATATCCGGCCACCTCCCTGAGCAATTTTTTTCTTTATTATTATTATTTTTTTTTAATTCGCAGAAAACTATGATGTCCTATATATATGTGTATGTCTGTAAAAACGGAATGGAATCTAATTATGCAGAAACGTTCGAACATGCAAATTGTCAATACCACTTTAGTATGACCTGCGAGCACTTGATCTATAACAGGAGAGCGATTTGAAGTGTTTGTTTTATTTGTTCAATGTATGCCACATCTATTAACCAAACTCTCCTAGCGTTGTTTTAGTTTAAAGAAAGTTTGGCATGGAGGATTGGGGGGGGGGGGGTATAAAGCTGGAAGATTCTGATGCTGTTTGATTGAGACATTAGACACCGATTTCTGAACAGTTAAGTCGCTGTGTGCCGTGTTGAATCGAAGGCTCAAACGACAAAACGTTTATGTCTGTTTAACGATGGCGTCACAACGCAAAAAAAAAGGTGTGTGGGGGGGGGATGGCGGCTTGGGATTGGGGGAAGTAAGGCTGAACAAGATCTCTCCCCTTTCTTTTAAGTTTGTGTCCAAATACGAGTTGTCTTGTTTGTTTGTTTTTTTCGCGTTATTCGTTGTATATCCTATTACTTTTACCTTCTGTTCTGGTATTTTTTATAAATATATTGTCTTATTATTTTCTTTTCTTTTATTTGTAGTGTATTTCTATCATTATTGGCGAGTATTCTGTAAATGTCGTCCTATGAAATGCCTACTGTGTGCTCTATAAATGTACACATTTCTTTTTTTTTTTATCTTGTTAAATCTCAAAGAAAAATTTATTGAGTCATCGTTTCAAAAAAAAAATTAATTTAAGTTAATAGTGGAAATTGAATGTCAAAAGACTTAATTTTAAAAAAAAAACAATTCTAGCTCATGCCTGACATAAACACAATTGAACTTTAAGATATAATCACACATTCACATTGGCACTAAATGATGCATTAGATGCTGGTTTACTCAATTTGTTGTTATACGAGACATAAGAGAAAGTTAAACTATTTAATTTACATTTAAAATGTTTCTAAAAATTCATTAAAAACACTCTTAAAATAATTTGAAGACAATAAAGATACTAGTTAAAAACAAACCAAAAAAAAAACAAAAAAAACTAGAAAAAACACTGAAAACGATGTAGTCTTTGGTAGAAAGGAAAACGGAAGAATCAACATGTTTTTGTCCATGTTCAAGGCCATGCAATGACGTCATTCGCTGATGTTTGACGTCATGTTCGGACTGACGCACTAGATCACCATTAAGACTTTTATAACAACTCTTACCATTCAGGACGCCCTATGATTGGCGGCTTATTGGTGTGTTTACCTATTGACTGGCAGCTCATCACCGACCATTCACTGATTTTCTCTGGTGCACTCAGATTTCAGCCCAGACAATGGACGCTGCTAATTATAGAAGGCATCTTGTCAATATTGACCAAAAATGATTGGACTCAACTGGAGGAAATCGGATCGTGTATGTCTCTAATGATATAAAATGTAACCACTAATATTGGAATCTCGTACTGGACCCTGTTAATCTGATACAGAGCCTTTTATGTATGAAGTGTGATAGTGTATGTATAATAGTATTAATAGACCCTATACATTTCATACTGGCTATGTAAATCTGATATTTGTCCATACACATCAAACGATGGATAAGGGAAATCTGACTTTGGACATTGTTCATTGTAAATATGAGATTTGACAATGTAAATCATTTTTGAATTGTATTTGAAATTTACAGTGATATTTTGGTGATGTAAAGTAAAGCTGGAGATCTACCGAATTAGACAAGGAAACAAATGAATAATTTTCAACAAATGTAACATTTTATAAATGATAAAAAATGTGTCGGTGTTCTTTGACGCGCAGATCTAGAGATTGATCGGCTTTTAAAAAAGAAGAGAAGAAGAGAATATCAATAGTGTTTTAGTTCGTGTCTGTTTACACGGTAACGTGTTTGCACTTAGGTCTGTCTTAAAATCAGTCCAAGCCAACATGTCGCCCAAACATCTACACACTCTCTCCCTCTTCCTCTCACTCTCACACACAACAGACAATTCCTTACTCAACTCACACACAGACACCCGTTGTATCTTTTAGATGTTTTAGAAACATAGTGTAGCCTGAGACCAAACAAATAAACTGTCAACTGACGTCAAAGTTTCGTTTGATCTTTTGTCAATAACCTTGTTTTTGAATGACTGTTAAGTCAATAACCTTTTGCTGATTGACAATTTAGTCAATAACCTTTTGCTGATTGACAGTTTTATCAAACTTGCTGTTGATTGCCAGTTTAGTCAATAATCTTGGTAATGAGTAACAGTTAGTCAATAAACATATTTTTAACTGACTTACTTGTCGTTCTTCTTCCAAAGCCCTGACGACATCTGTTTACATGTTTATTTCTTTGTTTATGCGACAATACAATGCTCGTGTCCATCAGAACGACAATCTGGCGTTACAGAAAGTAAGGGGACGCGACATTACAGAAAGTAAGGGGACACGACATTACAGAAAGTAAGGGGACACGACATTACAGAAAGTAAGGGGACACGACATTACAGAAAGTAAGGAGACACGACATTACAGAAAGTAAGGGGACACGACATTACAGAAAGTAAGGGGACACTGTTACGTCGTTGTCTGGGTTATTTTTAATGACCATACTGACAGGTCAACTCAAGGTATAACACCAACACTCTTGAACATCGATAACTTTATTAACAGCAAAGGTTCCTCCATTTACAAACACGACCTATCTCTCGCTCCCAACAACTGCTTCTCCCTACGTCACTCTCACACTATTACGTCATACCTTTCATACCATGCGCACCGCACCGCACCAAACACAAGTAATAACATTGACATGTCAGGGAAAACCCAATAGCTCTATAATGTTTCCCTGACATATCCCCCTCTTCACTTCAGATTTAACTCACGGAGTTAAATCTACACATGTAACATACACGATCTTTCAAACATTTAAAAAAATATCAGGGCATAGAATCATTGTAGTTTGCAACCGCAAACAAAACAAACAACAAAAAAAAAACATCTTTAACATCTTTATCATCTTCAACAACCTGCCCCGACAAGTAATCAAAATGACAATCAATGTTAAATTGTTCACCATAAAAAAACAACCTAGCTTAATTGGCACTGTCCCCATCATTGGACCTTTTACGGAGCCCTTCTTGCTCATATAATAATTATCTTCCTATGTATCTTTACAGTCCCCATAGTGGGACTCTCCATGTATCTTTACAGTCCCCATAGTGGGACTCTCCATGTATCTTTATAGTCCCCACAGTGGGACTCCACATGTATCTTTAATGTCCCCATAGTGCGTGGGACGGCTGTGTTATGGGGATCTCCTATCCATCCATACCCACTTATATAATTATCATTCTTAAACATAAGCATCATAATAATAATCATCAATGTGAACATCAAATCAAAAAAATTCTCAAAACATCTTTATAATCATGAATAGCGAAATCATTGGAACAGTGCAATCATCATAAACATAATTCTCATAAACTATATAACTCATCGTAATAAATCTCATGGAAATCTCATCATAAGAATCTATTATCATTATTACATCTTCTTTTTTTAAAAAAAATCGTCCTGAGGTCTCCATGAACAAAATTTCTTACATCTTCAAAATAAATTTTCATGACATCAAAATCACCTCATATAATAGCTAATAACACTGGTCATGAACCTCTAAAATACCTCAACACATGTCAAAATAATGGCACGAAATCAACTGGACTCCAAATTTCAAACCCAAAAATTACCATATCATAGTTATTTAAAGACAAATCCCATATACAGTTCCTCTTTATTTACAGCCATTAATACACAACCTCCCAAAAATTATACCTTAAAAATCATAGCCATTGGTCTTGATGGTGGTATATACCTTTTGTCACCTATCTTAAACAAAAATCGACCTTTGTTTCCAGTATACAGGCTGATGTATCCTAGCGCAAGCCTACGCGGCACTTCCCACATGGCAAAAAATATATTGCAACTGGTGTCAATATAACCCTAACCTCTATTAAACTTTTGACATTTCATGTCTCTTAATATCTCGGCGTACCAACCATCTGCCCCCACACAACTCAATATTTCCATGAGGACCCCAAAGATTAATAAACTCATTTGGCGTAACGAAAAAGCAAGATCGTCCTCTCTTTTTCGCGTAAACCTGTCCTGTGAGTTGTCGGTCAAGGTCTTTTGATTTCTGGCCAACAGGCTAACAGGCTCTGCTTTTCGACAATTTCCATTATTAATCCATCTTTAGCTTCCTTTAGCTCTTTTTAGCGCATTTTCGAGAAGTTGAATGCGCTATTGCACCCGTTTTGTCCGTCCGTCCGTCCGTCATCACCCTTGATCTCAGCATCCATAAGTCCTAGACCCATGAGGTATATATGTTTTTTGTATGTCCTGACCTGCCATTTGTGCATCAACACTCAGTTACTCGATCCGTTAAAAAACCCCGTTAAAACTACAAAAAAATATTTCGAATCGAGAGGTAACACTAGCGCAGGGAACGGCCGCCATTGCCGGAAGTCGAATACATAGTTTTTCAAGCATTGAAGAGTGGTGCTAAAGCGTGCAAAAGAATTAGTTTTTTTTTTTAGTTGACGTCATTAGAATATGTGTAAAAGTTTAGAGAGTTTTACGTCATCATTTGTGGTGAGTTGTAGTTAGATTAAAGAGAAAATAATTTTTTTAAAATGTAAAGAAATGACTTTTAAATAAAAAAAATGTCAGGTATATTCATTACACAAGAAAATTCATAAAAATATGTCTAAAATCTAAACACAATTACTGATAACTACATAATGCTGATATCTAACATAAGTACTGATACATAATACGAAAATGCGCTAACATGTCCTGAATTCCAATAGGAACCAGGCTTAACATGATTTTTTGTAATTCTTGGCTTCCCTTTTCACCTCTGTAAGTCTATATTGAACACTATCCAATTTTGATTGTAAATCAATTACTGCCATTTTCTGTCCCGCGATTTCCTTGTCTTTGTCGAACAATGATGTTTTTAATCTGTCCACGAGGCTAAGTTTGTCTGCTAATTCACAGTTTAACCCATCTATTTCTTTCTTATTTTCGGCAGCATGGTTTTTAAGAAACCTTATTTCTTTTTCTTTCTTCTCAGATTCTTCATCTTTCCTTGAATACTGTTTTTGTAACCACTCTATTTCTTTCTCATTTTCGGCATCATGGTTTCTCAGGAACATAATTTCTTTTTCATTCCTCTCAGATACTTCATCTTTCCTTGTATAATGTTTTCTGTTCTTAGGAACCTTCTCACGACATTCACTAATTGTTTTACTATTGTACTTTTTACCACCCTGGATCATGTTTTCATTTTTATACTTGATGACGTTAACCGGCTTCTTGGGATTTTCATATCTATAATACTCAAACTGGCCAGATTGCGGGTCCGCCACCCTATAAACTTCTTCCGTCAGATACGGATCTTCACAATAAATGCTGGCTAATACGTAGAGTTCATCACACTTGCTATCGACACGGTCATAGTCTTCCGTCTCATCCATAGCCCTTCTCTGTCTTTTTGCCTCTAATGCTGCTTGTCTCTTTTCGTATTGTCTCAGTTTGTTTTCATCTTTTTTCTGTTGCTGTCTCTGTCTCTTTTCATTTTGTCTCAGAGATTCTTCAGCGTCTTTTTTCCACTTTAACCTAACTTCTTCAATTTTGTTTACCCACCATCTATCAATCCCTGCCATTATTTTATGTAACTTGTATTTACAAATTTGTATTGTAGAAAAACAGAAAAGATTATTATACCACACTCACTTCTTACAATGTCTAACATAACTACTTACGTAACTTGCTTGATCTATGAACCATATACACTTCCAAATTATTGTCCATCATAAAAACTTAAACGAAAGTGTTCAAACCAAAATCCAAGGAGCCAAGCAACACAGATCAATAGCTGGATGAATGGATACCTGGTCCTAGAACTGGCCCACGTTATGGTGACTCACCGATCACTACGGTTGCACACTGGATGTGTACATAACTGTCCAACATTGTGATGACTCTCCGATCACTATGACTGTACACTGGATGTGTACACAGCTGTCCAACGTTGCGATGACCCACATATCACCACGATTGCACACTTAATGTGTACAGGACTGGCCGACGTTGCGATAACTCACAGACCACTGAGATTGCACACGGGATGTGTACATAACTGTCCACGTTGCGATGATTTACATGAATCGCCACCGAAAGCACGCTCGTCACTGACCACGGTGGAGCGCATACACTACTAATCTTGTTGTAAGTAGAAGTACGACTGGACGCAAATAATCCCAGACGGTAGCCCCCAATGTTACGTCGTTGTCTGGGTTATTTGTAATGACCAAACTGACAGGTCAACTCAAGGTATAACACCAACACTCTTGAACATCTATAACTTTATTAACAGCAAAGGTTCCTCCATTTTAAAACACGACCTATCTCTCGCTCCCAACAACTGCTTCTCCCTACGTCACGCTCACACTATTACGTCATACCTTTCATACCGTGCGCACCGCACCGCACCAAACACAAGTAACAACATTGACATGTCAGGGAAAACCCAATAGCTCTATAATGTTTCCCTGACAGACACGACATTACAGAAAGTAAGGGGACA
>MUZC01002301.1:571680-595177 GCA_002072015.1 Radix auricularia | reverse complement strand
ACTATCACTAAACCTAACCCAAACCCTAATAACTATCACTTAACGTAACCCTAAAGTCTATCCCTAAGCCTAACATCAAAACAAACCATTTAAAATAAAAAAAAATCTTATTCATAATGAATTCATGTAGTATTGTTTGAAAAAAAAAATAGGCATCAATGTGAAATCGAACCCCGGACCTGCGATGTAGCGTACTATTGTACTATCAATATGACCACACAGCCACACATTTCCGATGAAATTTTTAACGTTATAAAAAAGCCGCATATTGGGTCGTTTTGACGAGGCTATACTCACTACCATTTTGAATACATTTTTTTTTGTTCTGATGAACATCCGCGTCTAATGAATAGATTGCAGCTGAAATAATTATATTTATTTTGAAAACTTCCGTAATTGTTATCGGGTGATATCCTAGTATTAAATAAAATCAAAAGGGGAATACAATTACATTCAATTTTAAAATAACCAAAATCATATTTCAAAAACTTTTAAGATGAGTGTCATTAAAACACTATAATTCATACGCAAAATCACTTCTTCAATTCAAGTTTCTTTTTTTTAAAAAGACACGAAACATATTGCCCGAGCATGTATTTCAATTACCGGGCCAATCATATAATATATATATTTTTTAAAAAATGTTTCTAAGTGACATAATCTTAGAAACATAAATAAATATTTTTAAAATAAATTTTGATTAATCAAAACGGTTTCACAAAACATAAATAAATAAACGGAGACACTCTGGAATCAAGGCTTTCTTTGAGTGATCTTCCCCTGAACAAATATGTCCCCTTTCCAGGCTTTACTCTCGAGAAAAGATGTTTGCTTTCATGCCTTACTCCATTTCTGGCGCACGTGAAAATCCGATAGATAGGCGTCATTGGGTGCTTCGTGGAAAGTGCAATATACTAAAGACAAGAACATGTAGGGCCAAGTATCTCTATACTAAACAGAAATAAAAAGACCGGGAAATGAGTTGGTTATGATATCGGTAGTCGGCATATAATTTCAATTAGACGGTGCTGATTAAAAAAGTGTGAGAAAAAAAGTAAACTTTATGAAATTTTTAAAGACAAACAAACTGTGCACACATAGATATCAAGCTAAAGGTGAGTCGCAGCCAGTCTCTGAAAACTAACAACTTTGACTACAAACGATATCGTTTAGCCCTATCAGTAGACAGAACAAATCCCTGTGATATTCCATGAAACAAAACTAAATCGTACATTTTATGTTCTTTTGACCTCAAGATCATAGATGTAATGTATGAGAACCAGTGGACCACCCAAATAAACTCACTCAATGGACACAGAGTCTTGCCTCTTCCAGAAGAGCGTCGTGTTCGGCACGTGTAGATGAAAGGACGTAAAAAGGCAAACACTTCATGCCACATTCATAGGAAGTGTGGGGTAAACGTACTAATTATTGTATAATTTGCATAATTACTTCAAAAGTTGTTCATAAATTTAGAACAGATAGAAGTCTGTTCGGACTAAGATCGATTCCTTCAGGATCGCACCCAATTGCATGAGATTTAAGTGATATCCATTTTGCCACTGGGCATTATCTGAGTGTCAACAGCAGATTTCACCTTTTACTTTTTTAACTCCTTAATTTCTGCTACAAATTACTTTTTTAAATTTTTCTAATTATAAAAGAATTTATATTGCGATAAATTGTATGTTAAAACACACGAGGCCCTATACAAGATGCCCTACACATGAGGCCCTATACTATATGCTTAAAATGTGGACCTTAAGACTAATTTTGCAATGCCAAAGCTGTTCTAAATATTCAGCCTTGTGCCACCACCATTGGTTTCAGAGGTATCTGCAGGCTAACAGGCTAACATGCTAACAGGCTAACAGTCTAGGAGGCTACCTGGCTAACAGGGCAACAGGCTAAAACGGTCCAGTCTGACAGTGAGAAGCTTTTATTAATTTTTTAAAAAAGAATTACACAAATTTCTCACAATCATCTAGACATGGGGCTAAACGGTCAGGCCTGAGTCAACGTTTATACCTAGGCTATCATTAAGTTCTTAAAATAACTCGTTTAATAGGTCACTTAGATCGGGTGAATGGAGCGTGACCTATATCCATTTAGTGCTAGCCAAGGTCAACCTTATACCTTTAGGACCATTTTTTTTTATTGTAGAAAAATTCCAAACACAACTAAAATTCCTGAATTGAGATCCATGAGCAGGACTTATTGTGGCGGTCCGTTATGAAACGTGTAAGACGTTTCCTGCACGAATAGAGGAAGCTAAGTAAAAGCCCTGCGATAGCGCAGCTGTTCAAAGACAAGGTGAAGGAAAGTCTCTCAAAGATGTCCCCATGCGTCACCATTGACTCCAAATGGACGCAACTGAGAGACACAATCTATACATCCACAATACAAGCATTTGGCAAAAAATCTCACAAAAACACGGACTGGTTTGATGAACATTGGGACGAGATGAAACCCGTCACTGAAGCAAAAAGGAAAGCTCTTATGGCTTACAAGGAAAAGCCTACACCTGACAATTTGCATGCTTTAAAAACAGCTAAGTCACTTGCCCAAAAGGTTGCACGTAAATGTGTCAATACCTACTGGCTTAAGCTCTGTTCCAGTATACAATCAGCTGCAGACATGGGCAATGCAAAAGTCATGTACGAAAACATCAAAAAGGCAACGGGCCCCTTGACGTCAAAAGCTGCTCCCCTAAAGTCCAAAAATGGAGAAATTATTCAAGACCAGGCAGCACAGCTAAAACGGTGGGTTGAGCATTATCTGGAATTGTATTCAACAGTTACCACAGTCTCCAGCACCGCTCTAGATGACATCCCAGATATGCCACTCATGGAAGAACTTGATGTCGTGCCCACACAGGAAGAGCTGAGCAAAGCAATTGACAGTCTAGCTTGTGGAAAAGCGCCTGGGAATGATGGAATACCACCAGAGATTCTAAAGAGTGGCAAGACAGCTTTACTCCAACCATTGCACGAGATTCTGTCCCTCTGCTGGGAACAGGGCTACATCCCCCAAGACCTAAAGGATGCAAATATAGTGACACTATATAAAAACAAAGGTGATAGGAGTGATTGCAATAATTATCGCGGCATTTCACTCCTTAGTATTGTAGGAAAGACCTTTGCCCGCGTTATACTAAAACGTTTACAAAGCCTAGCATCCCGCGTCTATCCAGAATCTCAGTGTGGTTTCCGGTCCGGTCGGTCTACCATAGACATGGTGTTCTCCATACGACAGCTCCAGGAAAAATGCAGAGAGCAGCAGATGCCACTATACATTGCATTTGTGGACCTTACAAAAGCCTTCGACTTAGTCAGTCGCAACGGGCTATTCCAAATACTGGCAAAAATTGGATGTCCCCCTCACCTACTTGCCATCATCAGACAGTTCCATGAAAATATGCTTGGCACAGTACAGTTCGATGGAGCTAAGTCAGAGGCCTTCCCTGTCAGCAGCGGAGTTAAACAAGGTTGTGTACTCGCACCAACACTCTTCGCAATATTCTTCTCTGTACTTCTTCGATACGCATTCAAGGATAGCAGTGAGGGAATCTGGTTACATACCAGAGCTGATGGAGGACTTTTCAACACTGCCCGCCTCCGAGCCAAGACCAAAACGACGGATGTCCTAATTCGAGAGCTACTATTTGCGGATGATGCGGCACTAACAGCACATACAGAATCTGGTTTGCAACAACTCGTGTCAAGCTTCTCCAATGCCTGCAAAGAATTTGGTCTGCAAATCAGCTTGAAAAAGACAAACATCATGGCCCAAGACACTCGACCTCCTCCTACCATAAATATCGATAATGAAAACTTGGAGGTTGTGGACAGCTTCACCTACTTGGGATCCAAGGTCTCCAATACACTGTCCATTGAAGAAGAAATAAACAGCAGAATTGGCAAGGCAGCCGCAACAATGGCTAAACTAAATAAGCGGGTCTGGCAAAACACCAAGCTAACGGAGAAAACCAAACTGTGCGTCTATCGAGCCTGTGTCATCAGTACACTACTATATGGGAGCGAGACATGGACCACTTATACATCACAAGAGCGTAAGCTTAACAGCTTCCATTTGAGATGCTTGCGCCGCATCCTTGGTATTAAATGGCAAGAAAAAGTGCCTAATAGTGAGGTACTAACGCGTGCCAATACCCAAAGCATGTTCTCAATTCTTAGTGAAAGACGCCTGAGGTGGCTAGGACATGTCAAAAGAATGAGCCCCGGCCGCATCCCGAAGGACCTCCTATATGGTGAACTTGCTTCAGGAAAGAGGAAAACAGGTCGCCCACGCTTGCGATTTAAAGATGTCTGTCAAAGGGACATGAAAGCAGCCAAAATACATACAAGTGACTGGGAGTGTAAGGCAGAAGACCGATCTACGTGGCGCACAGTTGTCAAAGAGGGCGTCATAGTAGCCGAGGAGCGAAGAATGGAGGAGGCNTCATGGCCCAAGACCCTCGACCTCCTCCTACCATAAATATCGATAATGAAAACTTGGAGGTTGTGGACAGCTTCACCTACTTGGGATCCAAGGTCTCCAATACACTGTCCATTGAAGAAGAAATAAACAGCAGAATTGGCAAGGCAGCCGCAACAATGGCTAAACTAAATAAGCGGGTCTGGCAAAACACCAAGCTAACGGAGAAAACCAAACTGTGCGTCTATCGGGCCTGTGTCATCAGTACACTACTATATGGGAGCGAGACATGGACCACTTATACATCACAAGAGCGTAAGCTTAACAGCTTCCATTTGAGATGCTTGCGCCGCATCCTTGGTATTAAATGGCAAGAAAAAGTGCCTAATAGTGAGGTACTAACGCGTGCCAATACCCAAAGCATGTTCTCAATTCTTAGTGAAAGACGCCTGAGGTGGCTAGGACATGTCAAAAGAATGAGCCCCGGCCGCATCCCGAAGGACCTCCTATATGGTGAACTTGCTTCAGGAAAGAGGAAAACAGGTCGCCCACGCTTGCGATTTAAAGATGTCTGTCAAAGGGACATGAAAGCAGCCAAAATACATACAAGTGACTGGGAGTGTAAGGCAGAAGACCGATCTACGTGGCGCACAGTTGTCAAAGAGGGCGTCATAGTAGCCGAGGAGCGAAGAATGGAGGAGGCTGCAGACAGAAGAGCTAGGAGAAAGGCCAAAACATTTGGAAGCACAGAACTCGTGTGTAAAAACTGTGGCAAAGACTGTCACTCAAGGATAGGACTGCACAGTCACTCGAGGAAATGCAACCCAACCCAACGGTGATGCACCATCGTCTCGCGAGACGGAAGGATGCCGGATATAAGTAAAAGCGTAACAAAACTAATTTTCAATGGCATTTCGGGTAATTATTTTATGATGAAAATTTATTTTATTTTTTCGCTCCCTGAATTCAAACTAAAGCAAAGTGTAGACAATAACAGCATTACATTATTTCGCGTGTAAAGAGCTCAGATTTAGGTGTTACTTATTACATGTTATTTTTGTATTTTATTTTTTTTTAATAATTTTTTTTTACAACATACAACATCCCCCGTGCTCTACTTTGTCGGCACTTGTCTCCTTCTATGTATCTTATTCTTTTGTTATCTTGTAATGTTGAAAACTCATCTTCGAATGTATCCATCTTCAATAACCATTAGTGTGGAGCTTAAGGGGAGGCTAATGTTTGATTAGAGTAGATAACGGAAGTCGTAAGTTCTTATCTTATGAAACTTATCTTAGATATACAGACGCTCCTTCTATGCAGAAGATAATTGCGTCCACAGACCATGAGAGATGATCTGTTGGCAAGTGATGCAGCGGTCACAGGCCACAGCTATAGGGGTTCCACGCATTACCCCAGCCGCCTAACTATTGTCTAGTTAGGTACCCATTCGGAGCTGGGTGACTCGTGACCATCAGTATGACAGTCGAGAGCGCTACCTCTCGGCCACCACGTCCCACAAAGCCAATAGTGTGTGTATGTGTGTATATGTGTATGTGTGTGTGTGTGTCTATTTAATCAGTTGAAATCCATGTAACGTATGTTATAATTTCATATGCTAACATTCTTCGAAATCTTTTTTAATTACCCGAAGCTCAACGGGAACTTTGGTTTTCATCCTTGGCATTGCATTTAATGGTCTGCCTAAGATCCTTACAGTGACTTCAATCATACATGACTAGCACCTAACACATAACATAAGGGACTTGAGCATTGCCCCCCACCCCCAGGAGTTGTCAGTTTCGGGTTTCAGGCCAGCCCCTCTACTCTACTCGTCAGTTGAGCCACGTAGAGGCCACCCCTTAACGACAGATGAGGTAAGTAAATAGATTGACTCCGTACCCATAATCTATATAAGCCACACATATCTACACTTTAGGTCTGAAAGGCTGTACTGTGTGTGGGTGGGTCATGCCTTGTGGATCACGTTTTGTCGGTCATACTGTGTGTGGGTCATGCTGTGTGGGTCATGCTGTGTGGGTCATGGTGTGTGGGTCATGGTGTGTGGGTCATGCTGTGTGAGTCATGGTGTAATATTTATTTACGTTGGACTTAGTAAAAACAAAAAAAAAACCTTCCCATGAGCCCCACTGAATATCAAGACGTTTTAGTCTGTAAAATAGAGAGAAAACTTTAAGACCGCCAAAACTATAAGTAGTCATCAGATAAAATGCCCACCCCTTAACACTCGACCCTCTTACCCCCCCCCATCCCCTATACTCGGTTGAATGAATCCGTGCTTGAGATTTATGATAGGTGACCAGGGTTAAGGTCAAAATATTATCAAGGCACATCGCAGAGGCGTCACTAGGGAAGAGAGGGCACCATCTGTATATTTCCGTTATTTCGAACTGGCACACTCAGAGGAGGTATAGGGGTGAAGTCATGATGGGGGCTACCCTATGAGCTACCGCACTTGGTGACACCAACCTTAGTGATGCTCCTGGCACAATTTCATTCATATTCCCTTAAGAAACGGCCCTGGTCAAATTTTCCACACAAAATCAGTCTCATGAATTTTTTCGCGACCCAGGGGTACGTACTCAAGTTCAACTTTCCTGGGTTCAACAAAGTTTGGTTGTTAATAATAATAATANAGGAGCCGGGCTCACAGCGCTTTACATGGAGATAACAATACATATATTAATTAAATAAACATTCATATCATACGAACTACATAAATGACAATACATAGTACATCAGCTGCGTTAATCATTAAAAGAAATGTTGCTTCATTAATTTTCAAAATAAAGTTTGAAAAGATGTGTTTTAAGTGCAGTCTTGAAGGACTTAGCAGTTGAAATACTACGGACGTGTAATGGAAGACAATTCCATTGTTTGGCTGCACAAAAAGAGAATAAGTTGATAGAAGATGAAATAACGAGTGAACGTTCATGTCAAGTTCATGGAAATGGTGGCGCTCAGACATTGGCCCGAAAATGGTGGAGCTCAGAGATTGGCCGGGAAATGGTGGAGCTCAGACATTTTCCCGGAAATGGTGGAGCTCAGAGATTGGCCGGGAAATGGTGGAGCTCATTTGCCGGGAAATGCTGGAGCTCATTGGCTGGGAAATGATGGAGCTCAGAAATTGGCCGGAAAATGGTGGAGCTTAGAGATTGGCCGGGAAATGGTGGAGCTCATTGGCCGGGAAATGGTGGAGCTCATTGGCCGGGAAATGGTGGAGCTCATTGGCCGGGAAATGGTGGAGCTCAGACATTGGCCGGGAAATGGTGGAGCTCATTGGTCGGGAAATGGTGGAGCTCAGACATTGGCCGGAAAATGGTGGAGCTCAGACATTGGCCGGGAAATGGTAGAGCTCATTGGCCGGGAAATGGTGGAGCTCAGACATTGGCCGGGAAATGGTGGAGCTCATTGGCCGGGAAATGGTGGAGCTCAGACATTGGCTGGGAAAAAAACAACATCGATGAAAGAAGAAGTAAAAAACAATATACATAGCATTTCGAGTTTATATGTCAACACAAGCTAAAATTACAGGAAAGTTTGAGAAAACGTTATAAAAATAAATTGAGCGTATGTGTAACGGTTCCGTGTAGAATTTTAGAAAAAAAAAAGTATTTTTCTTGACATATTTGTCCAGAGTATAAGTTAACATGACAAGTATAAATTTGTGTTATCTGGTCCCCACTTCATTACGCGAGCTGTAATGCAAGAGGATTAATGTCCGGACCACTGATGCATACAAGAGTTTTTATTTAATCATGAGTGTCCCAGTGTCCCGCCCGACACGGTCTGTTTAATCTCTAACAATGTTAAGCTTCTGGCAGCAGTGCAATGGACCGGAGCGTTTCTATTGGCTAAATATATAGTCGCAAGTCCGTCACGGACAGTGATTCAAGGACAAGACGCTCGCTACCAGAAGCAGGAATGTGGCCTCTGGGATTGCGTGGCCATCCATAATGGACTGACTCCCTACCTCTGATGTCTGGTTTTTATGTTTCCCACCCAACCATTGGCATTGACACTTCACTGTAGATATATATTAATAGAAATATCCAAGGTGTATGTGTTTTTCTTCCCCATCAGGGTCAGTCATACTCTTAAGTATAATATTATTTAGTCAAGAGGTGCAACTCATAAATTTCTTGTCTGGATCGATTCATCTTTGGGATTCACACACATTAGAGGTGATATACTTGGGGGCAGTATGGGACATACAGAAAAACAACAGGAGAGGCCAGTGTAGTGGGGCGTCTCTTCATTTATGTGAGATGTTTGGGTCTGTTGTGATAGTGTGATATAGATCAGACTCAGACTTTGATGTCAACCTCTTGAGTTAATAATGGACGACGCATTTTTCTATCCCTATTTTTATTGCTGTTATCGCTCAAGGCCCTCCAGAGGTTGGTTTGCTATCTTGAACAGTGGTACATTGAGATACGAATGCTTCACATTACGAAAAATTCAAGATACGAAAGACCACTCGAAGAAAATTTTATTCCAAGATATGAAAAAAAAAAATCCAAGATACGTAAAACAGGCATCTGACAACACTAAGCAACACGTGACTGAATTCAACTCGCCATCAACAATTCAAAGGTTTAAACAGGTCGTATTGTTGCGCAGCTCAATGACTTTTGCCTGACTCATTTTACAAATATTTTTAAAAGCTGGCAAAAAAAAAATAGGTTCTTTGGATTAATATTTTGCCAAAATCTATTAGTAGGCGAAGATATTGGTGAGAGTGAGGCAAAGAAAATGAAATCTAAAAACAAAAGGTTTTTAATAGTTTTATTAAATATTTGAAGATCTGAAGTGTTCCAACCATCAAGTCCTTCAGGGCTGCACTTTAAACACATCTCTTCAAAATTTATTTTCAACGTTAATGATACAACATATCTTTTTAATGATTAACGTAGCCTATGTGTTTAGTATTGTCATGTATGCGGTTGTTATGATATAAATGTTTATATTTAATACGCCGTGAGCCCAATTCCTTACAGGGATACAGCGTTATATAAAAAATCCTATTATTATTATTATTATATGAAGCATAAAAGTGGTTTTTTTTTTTTTTTTTTTTTTTTTTTTTTGTTTTTTTTTGTTGTTTTTTTAACATTAGTTTAAGAGTATTCTTATATATCTACTTGTTTAGAGTGGATTTGTACTAAATTTAATAAGCCGTAATGGTTTTCTGTCATCCGTTTCCCTCCCTACAACCCTCTCCAAACATTGCCACATCACCTCACTCGAAAGGTATTTTTAACATACACATCATTTTTCATTTATTTTATCCTGTTTTTATTGTTGAGCACACTTTATTTTTAGCTGTTTTTTAATGATATTTTCAATTTCTTGTTTCTCCGTGGATTATGTATTTTACATGTAAAGTTTGCTTCCCAGAAAAAAATTCAGTATAAGAAGTCCTTCACAGAACGCATTTATGCAGCCTTTTAAAAAAAAAAAATTTTCTAGTTTGTTTGTTTGTACTCAAGACATTGATGGACATAACTGTAACTTAAGAGGAAGCAACTGTGTAAAACAAGAAATCATCGTTTAAAAACCTAGTACTCTCCCTCTACTTATTTAATGGTTTTGTACAAAGTTGAACTTTAACTTTATTCATTTATTAAAATAAAATTTTAAAAAACCCACCAATTACAAGAACAAACTGAGATGAGTACATGTAGTGAAATAAGTGGAGTCGGGCAAGGTTACAGTAGTATTGGATTAAAAATTAATTCTTGTGTTTAGGAAATTAAACTCACACAATAAAAAAAAGTTGTGCACAGCTGGAGTTAATGCAGTTTGTATGTTTTGAAACAAAGTGCAAACATAACTTTTCACACTCTCAAGCGTTCAATCTTTACGAAATTACAATTACTTTAGTGGACTGAAATATTTAGGCATGAAATAAATTATTTATAAAATTTTAATAGTTTGAAAAATTGACCTTTGACACAGGGAACCTTAGGGGTGGAATCAACTTTACTTGAAAAACAAAACATATCAATTCTGCCGGAGATATAAAACATATCACAAAATGTAATTACTTATTCCATAACTTTGCTAGTGTGGTTGTTGGCAATTGGCTTTGACGTTCTCTATTTTGACCTCATTAATTCCTTGTTTTTTAGTAGAAATACATAAAGCTATCTCTGAAAGGTATAACAGTGCCTTGGGATTCATGACTTTTTTCAGGTTTAAGGTTAAAAATTTAAAATTAAATATTCACGGGATATTTGACCGAACATTGCCTAAAATACGTGACTACTGAACCGTGACTGAATGTGAAGCCCTGCATCACGATGATTAATTTCGTATTTTTTGTATCTTAGATATACAGACGCTCCTTCTATGCAGAAGATAATTGCGTCCACAGACCATGAGAGATGATCTGTTGGCAAGTGATGTAGCGGTCACAGGCCACGGCTATAGGGGTTCCACGCATTACCCCAGCCGCCCAACTATTGTCTAGTTAGGTACCCATTCGGAGCTGGGTGACTCGGGGACTCCTCAGGCCCCGAGAACAAATCCTCACCTTCGTGTGGATTCGAACTCGTGACCATCGGTATGACAGTCGAGAGCGCTACCTCTCGACCACCACGTCCCACGTATTATAGTTTCATCACGGAAGCGTCACAAACCAAAGAACACAAAGTTCTCTACCTTATCCGTTACGTATCTTTTATTTAAACCATTTATATAGCGAATAGATTATATGCTGTTATGAACAAACATGTTTGTACAAATAACAAACAATTTTTTTTAATAGAAAAAACAAGTGTTTATTCTGGATTTCACCAGTACATTTGAGAATGTTTCAAATCTTTTGGGTAATGTTTTAGTAAACTCGTAAATGAATTTGTAATAATGTTGCTTTTGGATTGTGAGGATGCCAACATTCAGGAAAAAAACAATAGGAAAGTAAGCTGTTGAATGACGTGTGTACAATTGTGGCGGTGATGTGCTGTGGTTAGAGATATGGCAGTGACGTGCTGTCTGTACACATGTGGCAGTGACGTGCTGTGTGTAATCATGTGGCAGTGACGTGCTGTGGTTAGAGATATGGCAGTGACGTGCTGTGTGTAATCATGTGGCAGTGACGTGCTGTGTGTAATCATGTGGCAGTGACGTGCTGTGTGTAATCATGTGGCAGTGACGTGCTGTGGTTAGAGATATGGCTTTGTGTACACTTGTTTCAGTGTTGAGCTATATGTGCAGACGTTGCAATGGCGTGATGTATGTAGAGATGTGTCAGTGAAGTGATTTGTGTACGCATGTGTCAGTGATGTGATTTGTGTACACATGTGGCAGTGATGTGCTGTGTGTACACATGTGTCAGTGATGTACCGTGTGTACACCTGTGTCAGTGATGTGCCGTGTGTACACATGTATCAGTGATGTTATATGTGTACACATGTGTCAGTTATGTGCCGTGTGTACACATGTAGCAGTGATGTGATTTGTGTACACATGTGTCAGTGATGTGATTAGTGTACACATGTGGCAGTGATGTGCTGTGTGTACACATGTGTCAGTGATGTGATTTGTGTACACATGTGTCAGTGATGTGCCGTGTGTACACATGTATCAGTGATGTGATTTGTGTACACATGTGTCAGTTACAAATTGAACTGACAGTTGTAAGACTGTGTATTACTGTGGCAGTTGTTAACTGATAGCATTATGTTACAGACGCACTTTTATAGCCATAAAACTTTATCGAGTTGTGTCGGTATTGATTACAATACCTGAACTACTGGTTGTTGTTGAGCCTCCTCGTTCATGAGGGGCATCCACCGCTCATCGTCGGCATCTGCGATTCCTCCAAGGGCATAGGCGACCTACAAGAGACCTCTCGGCATCTCTATCCTTGGCCAGCTTTTCCAGGATCTTTCATTCATGGCCAATTCTCTTGATGTCTGCATCCAATTCTCGCAACAAAGTGTTTCTTGGACGGTCTCTTTTACGCTTACCCTGGGGGGAATTTTGGGGCTTGCCTTGTTGAATTGGTAGTACGTTTTCTAAGTGTATGACCGATCCACATCCACTGCTTCTGAAGAATCTCTTCCTCAATTGGCATCTGTTTCGTCCGCTGCCACAGTTCCCGGATCCTGATTTTGTCCGGCCAAAGAAACATTCCTAGACTATTGTTGATGAAGGACTGGATTATGATAAGGTTTACTGCCGTTGTTCTCCATATTGCAGCACAGGTTTCACCATGGCGTTAAAAGATCCTTACTTTTAACTTGCAGCTTAAATTGTTGGAGACCCACACATTCTTGAGTTGTTGGAAAGCTGTTCTTGCTTTTCCTATCCTTATTTTGACATCAGCATCTGTACCACCTTGTTTATCTACCACTCTGTTGATTCAATGTTTGAGTTATTTGTTTGTTGATTCATTTGTTGATACTTTTGTTAAGGGAGATTGACAGTGCAATGTCTTGTCTACGTTTAAATGTAATGCTATTAAACCGCAGTGTGACCAAACGTAGGCTGGAGGGCTGCTCTGTAGAAGTGTACAAAATAAATAAATAATGTTTGTGTTTTGTTGTGTTTGTTTATGATACTTTGTAGTTATTTTTTGTTTGCGATCCAGGCCAAATCTGAATTCATAAAATATTATTTAAGACATCCTAAATTCATACATTTAAATAATTGTTTTGACATTCAGAAAAAAAAGTATCTATCAATTCTTTCATTGTACCTACATTTAAATTTCGATATCAACACATGAATGAACATGCATATTTGAATATTTCAAATTTATCTAAATAATCTTGTAACAAATACATAACATTGAATTGGAATACATAACAATGAAAATTGTCCGAAACATGTAACAAAAATTGAAATGCGCTGTAAGATAAAGAGTACGATATACAGTCGTATGTCGTGATGATCGTGTTAAAGAGAAACATATTCAACTTCTTATAATAAACGTACTAAACAGACGAGTTACATTAGATCAGTTGTCGTCCCAGCTTCGTTGATTTAACATCGTGAAACGAGAGTTTGTGGGGGTCAAAGGTTGTTTATTTTGTCGACAGACTACCGGTAGTCTGTTTGGGCCGGAGGCTATACTTTTTGGGCAATCACAACCCATCGTGTAAGTAAGGTTGAAGCCGCCCGGGTGATACGAGGGCGTTACCACCAACTTAACCACTTTCAGACGATGCCAGCCTTAAATCTAATGAGTTGTGACTCTCCCATCAATACGCAACCCACTTCTTACGCCCCTGGTTCAAACTTACGCAATATTTCAATAAAATAATAGAAAACATAATGGACGAAATCCCAAAGTGTTTGTTGGGATTCTTAACCTGGTTGATATTTTACGCTGGGTTCTAACGACTTGTTTCCCCATAGAAACCAAGTTCTCAAAATAAAAAAACATCTTATTTTCCCTGGGAAAAGTGTCTTAAATTCAAAGACCACAAACATCCCCCCTCCCACAAAAAAAAAAAAAAAAAAATTCCAGGAATAACCATATGTCTAAGTTTCTTGACATATGGAAATTTCTGTAAGTCTGCAAGCGGTAAGCTTTAAATAAAATAGTTTACAGTCTTAACAACTTCTGGTTCAATGACAATAAAATAGAGACAATTTTTAACAATCAGAATAAGATGAGTGGTATCACATAAATGGAATATTATGAGTTAAGCTTGATGGTAATAGTCATAAGACATTGTTCACATAAAAATTAGATCCTGTGAGTGGAATAATATGTAATCATATCAATGTAATCATAGAAAAGTTATTTGTAACGATTTTATTGTTTTCAATTGTAAACGATTTGCGATGAATTTTATTTTATTCTTTTCCGAAGTTAAAAGTAAACAGCAACAATAGATCTGTCAAACTAAAGACACTTGTTATAGAACAACAATAATAGATCTGTCAAACTAAAGACACTTGTTATAGAACAACAATAAATCTGTCAAACTAAAGACACTTGTAATAGAACAACAATAGATCTGTCAAACTAAAGACACTTGTAATAGAACAACAATAGATCTGTCAAACTACAGACACTTGTAATAGAACAACAATAGATCTGTCAAACTAAAGACACTTGTAATAGAACAACAATAAATCTGTCAAACTAAAGACACTTGTAATAGAACAACAATAGATCTGTCAAACTAAGACACTTGTAATAGAACAACAATAGATCTGTCAAACTAAAGACACTTGTAATTGAACAACAATAGATCTGTCAAACTAAAGACACTTGTTATAGAACAACAATAGATCTGTCAAACTAGACACTTGTTATAGAACAACAATAAATCTGTCAAACTAAAGACACTTGTTATAGAACAACAATAAATCTGTCAAACTAAAAACACGTGTTATAGAACAACATCAATAGCTATGTCAGACTAAAAACACGTGCTATAGAACAACATCAATAGCTATGTCAAACTATAGACACGTGTTATGGAACTGTCTAACTAAAGACACATGTTCTAGAGATGTAATCAATTAAAGACATCGGAATTTAGTGTCATCACCATGTAAATCATGTAAACAAAAGCCAAAAGATCACAACCAAACATGCAGTGTAAGCCAAACCAGTGGTAAAATGATCTGTTACAAACCACCGCATAGTAAAGTGACCTATCGCAACTCATCCCCGTGATCCAATGAGCAATTGGGCCCCAATCTATGTTACATTGAACAATGACAAAAAGGATTCAACAGTTAATCAAATCCTTTCTTTGATCCCCTTAACCCCACCATTATTATTGACTCACAAGTCAAGACGAACTTATCAGGGATTAAAATCAATCGAATGCAATCTTACACTGATATATTTTAAAACAATTAACACATGTAATATTTTCATTTACTTTTTTTGAGATCAAGTCTTTAGCATACACCGAAAGTAAGAAATATTTTTTTTCATCAACTTCCATTAACTCGTGTGGTACTAGATAAACCACATGTCGTTTTATATATAAACCCGACTTCTGGATGGTGTACTGTATTTGTGAATTATTATTTTTTAAAAGCTACTACCGATCTTAAATCATTCAAAGAAAATCATGTTTTTCATCCTGCATATTTGGTTCAATTTCAAACTCCATTCTTGCAATACAATTATATCACATGATAATCTTACATGACAAATATATCACATTCTGGCCTTACATGACAAATATATCCCTCTCTAGCCCTACATCACAAATATATCACATTCTAGCCTTACGTCAAAAATATATCTCTATTCCAGCCTTACATCTCAAATGTATCACAAAGACTCATCACATGGAAAGCTCTGTAAGTACAGATTGAATACGACCGTCTTTCCAACGCAGTGGTTCTCACACAGCCTCCCCCTTGTCCCCGTAGTAGAGACGAAGTCTTTCTCTTTTAGCTTCATCCATGCCGTTGTTCACTGGGCTGTCCTGTTCAGGGGTTCTCATGTTTTTTCGTTTCTTCTGGTACTTTCTAAACGTCCGCACGATGAGGAGCCAGACCTTTTTGCTGACGAACAACATGGCCGACACACAAACGCCAAACAGGCCGACGATAAAAACACCTGATTTGTGGACGGGAACGAAATTATTAGGTCATTTCCGCTCAATGGTAAGTTTGATATTCTATGACATCATGTCGGGATAGTCATTGTGTCAGGGTGGTCATTGTGTCAGGGTGGTCATTCTGTCATGGTGGTCATTGTGTCAGGGTGGTCATTGTGTCAGGGTGGTCATTGAGTCAGGGTGGTCATTGTCTCAGGGTAGTCATTGTGTCAGGGTGGTCATTGTCTCAGGGTGGTCATTGTGTCAGGGTGGTCATTGTGTCAGGGTGGTCACCGTCTCAGGGTGGTCACCACTGTGTCAGAGTGGTCATTGTGCCAGGGTGGTCATTGTGCCATGGTAGTCACTGTGTCAGAGTGGTCACCACTGTGTCAGAGTGGTCATTGTGTCAGAGTGGTCATTGTGCCAGGGTGGTCATTGTGATAGGGTGGTCACCACTGTGTCAGAGTGGTCATTGTCTCAGAGTGGTCATTGTGCCAGGGTGGTCATTGTGTCAGGGTGGTCACTGTCTCAGGGTGGTCACCACTTTGTCAGAGTGGTCACTGTGTCAGAGTGGTCATTGTGCCAGGGTGGTCATTGTGCCAGAGTGGTCACTGTGTCAGAGTGGTCACTGTGTCAGGGTGGTAAATGTGCCAGGGTGGTCACTGTGTCAGAGTGGTCACTGTGTCAGAGTGGTCACTGTGTCAGAGTGGTCATTGTGTCAGGGTGGTCATTGTGTCAGGGTGGTCACTGTCTCAGGGTGGTCACCACTGTGTCAGAGTGGTCATTGTGCCAGGGTGGTCATTGTGCCAGGGTGGTCATTTTTGTGCCAGGGTGGTCATTGTGCCAGGGTGGTCATTGTGTCAGGGTGGTCACTGTGCCAGGGTGGTCATTGTGCCAGGGTGGTCATTGTGTCAGGGTGGTCACTGTGTCAGGGTGTTCATTGTGTCAGGGTGATCATTGTGTCAGGGTGTTCATTGTGTCAGGGTGGTCACTGTGTCAGGGTGGTCATTGTGTCAGGGTGGTCATTGTGTCAGGGTGGTCATTGTGCCAGGGTGGTCATTGTGTCAGGGTGGTCATTGTGTCAGGGTGGTCATTGTGTCAGGGTGGTCGCTGTGTCAGGGTGGTCATTGTGTTAGGGTGGTCATTGTGTCAGGGTGGTCACCACTGTCTCAGGGTGGTCACCACTGTGTCAGAGTGGTCATTGTGCCAGGGTGGTCATTGTGCCAGGGTTGTCATATTGGCAGGGTGGTCATTGTGTCAGGGTGGTCATTGTGCCAGGTTGGTTATTGTGCCAGGGTGGTCATTGTGTCAGGGTGGTAACTGTGTCAGGGTGGTCATTGTGCCAGGGTGGTCATTGTGTCAGGGTGGTCATTTTGTCAGGGTGGTCGCTGTGTCAGGGTGGTTATTGTGTCAGGGTGATCATCGGTCCGTCGTATTTTGGCAGATATTCGGAGAATAAATCATGAACTACAGTGGCACCTCGACATACGTCTGCTTTAGCAATAAGTCTAACTTGTTACACGTCCTGTTGGGATGCGAAACCTTTAGCTTGGTATGCCACCTTAGTTTAGAATATGACCCGCGAGCTAGACCTTGCATAAGTTAAAACATATCATCGGGAATGATTTACATGTAGGAATCATAGCACATCGTGCGATTGTCAAGTGTGTTAGTAAAGTAGTTGCTACAATACAGTTACCGATACGCGCAATAACTGCAGACTGTCACGCGATTATGTGTTTTTGTCGTTAATTTTTAGTTCATTCACTTAAAATGAGTTCTCCGAAAGTTTTTGAGAGGAGCAAAGCAATGAAAAAAATGTTAAGGATCACCGAGGAGTTGAAAAAAAATAGATTTTTGTAAAGACATGCGTGTCCGGTGCAACATAACACGCAGAGAACAACGGCGGTTTCTATGATTTTGGAAAAAACATAGACATTATTAAATCGGCTAGAGTTGTGAAGGGTGTTGAAATCGATTACACTGCAAATGTCAGGGACATTAGAGTAAAATAAAAAAAAATTCTTTTGAAAAAGAAAAAGAAAATTTTCGTTTAAGTTCTTTTTATTTACGCATATTAGTATAAACCAGTCGAGAAGGGGTGATCTCTACGTGGTTCGACAGACGAGTAGGGTCGTGGAGCAGACCACGACCTGAAACCGACAAACCCCTGGCTTGGACAGCCGAAGACCGTTATTAGGTGTTAGGTGCTAGTCATATATGATTACAGTCGCTGTACGGATCTTAGGCAAAGCATTTAGATGCAATGCCGATGATGAAAACCAAAGTACCCGTTGAGGGTCGGGTTACTCCGAAGCGACCGTTTTGTCCCCCTCAATTAACTAGCAACGCTGCTGAGCGGTGCCGGTTTAGGGCCAGGAGCGCCAGTACGGAATAGCAAAAGGTACCGCTAGGAAAGGCTTTTGGACGCCAGCTCTGAGGAAACCTTCCGGTGGGGGTTAAACCCTAGGCAGGTCAGTGATGATCCCCCGCTTTGCGGCGATCCTAACCATTGAGACTCGTAAGCTTTGCCGGGGTGGCGCTAAAGTGATACTATGTTGATAGCGAGTCATAGTAGGGAATTCCACCCCTCCCTCGGGAGGCACACTTTAGTGGGAGGCGTTTTCGACCTAGGGTCCTGGACGCCCAGGCGGCTGCTTGTAGCAGCGACCGCTCGGGGGGGGGGGCTTCTCAGTCTTTACGTCCCTTAGGGGGCCAGACGGCTGAGGGGGTTTTCCGGGAAGCCCCATGAAGAGCACAGGCTCGGGACTGCTGATTTTCTTCCACATGTAGGATTTTCAGTATAAACCAGTGTTTAAATTATTTTATAAATCCACGTCATTAAATGTATAATAAGTATATAACACTGTTTTTTCCATGGGAACGGATTGATCCTTTTCTCTTAATTCTTATGTTAGACTTCTTATGAAACAGATTAAAAGGACGGATACCGAGGTACCGCTGTGGCTAATTTGCTGCCTTTAAAAGTTCAGTCACCTGCAGTGTGGTCCAAACCGAACTTGACCTCTCCCGTTCTCTGGCTGTCACTCGTCACCTCACACCTCCGTTTGTCGTCCCACCACCTGGAGGAAAGTTAATGGCGTCATTTTAAAAATTGCTTTATTGTAATTTGGACTTTTATTAGTTGATGGCTTAAAAAAATTTTTTTTTTGAAAATTATAATTTGTTGTAAAATAATTTTAAAACAGTGATCGAGGTGAGGTTAATGTCGAATTTCAAATCTTGATCTGCATAATAGACAAATAGTGGTTCTCAAAAAGCTGTAGGTAGAGGCGTCAGCCGTTAATTCCAATAATAAACTTTTGTAATGAACGCTATCTGTGCAGAATTTGGGGACCATATCGCCAGCTACAGCAGCAGCATTCTGAGAGCGGTTCTAACATTATTTCATTTTGTTTGACGCGCTGTCACTGTGACGAAATTTATGAACGCGCAATTCCTCACTGCACAGCAAATAATAAACAGAAAAAAGAAATATCTCTAAAGGCGCACCATTTCACGTGGTGAGGCTGAATAGTTGAATACGCATATTAACTGTTGATGTTTGATCATCCAATCAACGCAAATTAAATGAAACACGTCATCTAAGGAATGTGAGCGAGGGACCATTCTCCTTATTCTCCTATTGAGGTGATGGAATCAACTGATATGTATTTACTCAGATTGTAATCATCAAGGAACCAAACATTCCGAAATCCAGATAAAGTAAGAACGACCTCAATTATCGACTAAATACACTGTCATAATGTTATTATATGCCAAAATTAATAATTTAATAATTAAATGCTAAATCAGTTATGATCTGTTGAATTTATTTGAATGGGTTAAATAACCATAAGAATGCAATTAGGTAATTTGTATTTTATTATCGTTGTATATAATACGACACCAGTTTCCATTTGTCAATGGATTAACTCAATTAAAAGATTAACTATTGTTCATTATGTGTGCATCAGTAATGCATATATATGAACGTTGAGATTATTGCTATTTTATTATTAACAATTGGTAATATACGATCTTAATAATAATGATTTGAAATATTATTTACCATTGTCTTGTACTATCTTATGAATACTTTGGTTCCCTTTTGACACCTTGCTCTGAGGGCTCGGATGTCAAATGAGGGACACCTAGTAGTTTAATACGGATAAACTACTAAAGTTTATACCTTATTTCATAGAATCTGGTCCCTGGTTACCGGAAAGCCAAGATTCACTCATCTTATACGACCGGTGCCAGATGAGAATATTGCAACAGTGTCCATCAGGCCAAGGACAAAACCACCCTGGTAAGCCCTGAGGATCACCCACCCAACAAGTCTAGAGACGGTCATCCTCGATTCCGGATAGATCATCTACACACAGCGGTGTACATACCCGTACCCGGCTGATGCCGATCATCTACACCCAGCTGTGTACATACCCGTACCCGGCTGATGCCGATCCGCCATTCCCAGGTGAGGGTCGAAGCCGATTAACCACGAGCACACGCGTGCTGATCGAAGCCTGAAAACTCCTCGTTTTCAGAAGTCGCTTATAAACAGTGGCGTAGCTAGGGGGCGGTGGGGGCGGTCCGCCCCGGGCGGCACTGATCTAAAGGGCGGCTTTTGTGGGCATTAATTTGAAAAAATAGAGCAATTTCCGACAACAGCCCTTTTTCTTTTGAAGGGGGAAACCAAAGTGAAACAAAAATACACTTAATTTGGAATCTTAATGAGCGGATTCATTCAACATCTGTTTAATTACAAAGTGGTAGTTATAACTAACGCAAACCCGTTCAAAAATTAAAAATCGCTCAAAAAAGGAATCGATTTGTTTGGAAAATTAAGCGGTATGCGTCACAAATGGCGCTATTATAAGAAAACACCACATCACCGCTGGGCTGAATAATATGTGACTACTATTAATATCACCACGAAAGTTTTTGTTTGGAATTTCGACTTTTGCAGAATGATGCGCTAAAAGTACCTACATGACATGGTGGTTCAAATATTGTGTTTAACTTTCAAGTAGTAATTTACATTACTGTTTCAGTTTTAGAAATTATTTTAAGGTAACTTACAAAAAATAAAGTGTATTTTTTTTATTACATTTAAGTAGCACACATAATTTTTATTTTTCATTAAAATATTGTTATTCATTAAAAATGCTACGTCTATCCAATTAAAGCAATGCGTAAATAATTTGAATTTTTATATTTTATTGAAATTTATTAAAATTTAGCGCAAGAACATGAAAATATTCTAATTTATCCGGTAATAGCCTACACATCGCTATAAGTATAACATAAATAATTTTGAAAACGACATATTTAAAAATTTCATACGTCTTGTAAAAAATTTATACCTGAAGAAGTAACTAGTTAAACGAGATCAGATGCTGGAATTTTACTCAGTTCAATGCAATATTTTTCTTTTCTATAGTATCTCAATTTATGGGAACCCGTTTTCTTTAAAATAAATAATGCCAACTCATTTCATGGAAAAAAAGTTATGTGCTAATACAGAACGCTGTGATATATTATAGAGAGTTGGAGATATCAACTGAACGCCGTGCTGGAAGGAGAATAAGTATGAGTGGAGAAAATTCAGGAGATGGGGCTCTATATTTAGAGCAAGTCGTACAACGAGAAATGTTTTTATCCATAGATGCAATTATACAAGAAAAAAAAATAGAACCCACTGATGAGTTGCATGTACTTGCAAGAAAATATTCGTGTAAAATACCATGTAGTCTACTAATTGAAAAAATCGTGTTAAGCCTGGTCCCTATTGGAATTCAGGACGTGTTAGCGCATTTTCGTATTATGTATCAGTACTTATGTTAGATATCAGCATTATGTAGTTATCAGTAATTGTGTTTAGATTTTAGACATATTTTTATGAATTTTCTTGTGTAATGAATATACCTGACATTTTTTTATTTAAAAGTCATTTCTTTACATTTTAAAAAAATTTATTTTCTCTTTAATCTAACTACAAGTCACCACAAATGATGACGTAAAACTCTCTAAACTTTTACACATATTCTAATGACGTCAACTTTAAAAAAAAACTAATTCTTTTGCACGCTTTCGCACCACTCTTGAAGGCTTGAAAAACTATGTATTCGACTTCCGGCAATGGCGGCCGTTCCCTGCGCTAGTGTTACCTCTCGATTCGAAATATTTTTTGGTAGTTTTAACGGGGTTTTTTAACGGATCGAGTAACTGAGTGTTGATGCACAAATGGCAGGTCATGACATACAAAAAACATATATACCTCATGGGTCTAGGACTTATGGATGCTGAGATCAAGGGTGATGACGGACGGACAAAACGGGTGCAATAGCGCATTCGACTTCTCGAAAATGCGCTAAAAAAATTACCATCAAATAGATTTCTCTATTACCATTGACAAAGAACAGTTCAAATTGAACGAAAAAGGGTCCAGATTTTTCATTGCTATACACAGAGCCAGTCTTTTCAATTGATGGGCCTTATGCAGCTTAGTATGCGGAAATGGAGGCGCGGGGCCCAGTTTGGGTAGGGATTTAAGGTAATAATGATAATAAGTGAAAATTAAGATAGATGGGGCCTATGAAAGCGTGAACCCTCTGCGGCCGCATAGGTCTCAGTGGCCAACGCTTTACCTATACTACAAGAAGAGGCATTATGTTTAGAAAAACAAAGGGGGATGTCCCTTTGATCTATTAAAATATATTAAATAGTATAGATTAGACAATTATTTACGCAACATAATTTTGCTAAGAATGTTTTCAACAATTACTATCAGTGTATCTAGTTGTGAAAGGAGCTTCTCCAAACTACAGTTGATAAAAAAAAAATTAGGCCCTATCTTCGTTCCACATTGATTTATTTAAGACTACAAAATCTTGCAATATTGTCTAAAGATAGAACAAGATATTACAAATAATTTAAATTTTGATAACATAATACACGATTTCTCTATTATGAAATTTAGGTAAGTAAATGTATAAATATGTTTACATACTAATTCACACAATTTCTTTGTTTATAAAAGAAATCACATATTTATAAATAAAAAATAAAAGCATATTAATTTTTTATAATTTTCGGTGTAAATTTGGAACATGTTTTTGTCTCATTTGGGGGTTGGGGGGCCTGCGAACTCAATAAATTTCTTGTGGCCTTTAACAAAGGCATATTGTATTTTTTAAAATGTGTACTTATAGGTATATCATCTTATTCGGCCTAATTTATTTATGCTTACAGAAATATGGCATGGATTGGTTAACATGCTCCACACCTTTTACTTTTACGATGTAATTCCTTTCAATTACAATTATTTATTAATGTTTATTAATTTATAAAAATAATCATATATTGACTTAAGGGGCCGTCCTCGAATGACGTCACGCGATTTAGGCTGAAAATTTACCCCCAACCCCCACCCCCCATGGTCACACGTCGTCACAAAAACTTAGACCCCTTCTTCAATGTGACATCACAAAGCTCCCCCCCCCCCC
>MUZC01002301.1:557615-571646 GCA_002072015.1 Radix auricularia | reverse complement strand
TTTTCTATTTGAAAATCAGCATGTTTCCAATTATTTTTGTCAGTTAAATATTTTTTAGTTTAAGGCTGCACTCTAATATCATAACACGTGTAAAACCATGTCAAACTTTATTAAATTAAGTTTCGGTAATCATATATTTAAGTGGAACATTTATTTCAATTTGCGCGTTTTTATGTGACTTCAAATGTGTGACCCCCCCCCCACATGTGTGACGTCATTTATGGACTCCCCTGAAAGGGCGGCAAATTGGAGACCGCCCCGGGCGGCAAAACTTCTAGCTATGCCACTGTTTATAAACATAAGTGAATACTCATACTCTTTTAAGAGAACTATCTTGTGTATCCAGCGAAGTCCAGCAGGAATTTATTTATACCGTCACCCAACAGTGGAAACAGCCTTTTCCAAGGATCAGCACCACAAAGTCGTCTGCAGTTACTCAACAGTGGAGTCAGCCTGCTCCAAAGGACCAGCACCACAGAGTCATCTGCAATCACTCTATAGTGGAGTCAGCCTGACCCACGGTTCAGCACCACCGAGTATGGACCAGAACTACTCCTCAAATACATCAGCTGAAGTATCAATTATAGCGCCTCGCAAGGACACGAGGATTTAATCTTTAAGTACCATAGAATTGAACGTTAGTTATAAGGGAAGCCTAATGATGATGTTACTGTTATAAGTCGTGGCCACCATGTCGTGGCCACCAAGTCGTGGCCACCAAGTCGTGGCCACCAAGTCATGGCCACCAAGTCGTGGCCACCAAGTCATGGCCACCAAGTCGTGGCCACCAAGTCATGGCCACCAAGTCGTGGCCACCAAGTCATGGCCACCAAGTCGTGGCCACCAAGTCATGGCCACCAAGTCGTGGTCACCAAGTCATGGCCACCAAGTCGTGGTCACCAAGTCATGGCCACCAAGTCATGGCCACCAAGTCGTGGCCACCATGTCATGGCCACCAAGTCGTGGCCACCAAGTCATGGCCACCAAGTCATTCTCACGCCACATGGTTCAGGGCGTGATCTCACCAGCCAGTCATCTGTATTTTCTTGTCCCGTGTGGACACTTTTAAATAATATAAGCAAAAAAGAAATTGGGAATGAGTTAAGCTTCGTCTTCCACTCTAAATGGAGGACATAGAAGCCGGAGGGGGGATGTAGGGAGCAGGTTTATAGGTAGGCCTGTCAACGGGTACCCGGGACACGGGTACCCGTTGTCGAGATATTACCCGGGTAGTCAAATTACGTTCGAATACCCGTAAAATGTTACCTCACTATTTTTACCAACGGTAATCGAACTGCGGATCTTCTGTGTTCACATTTCGGCACGCAAATAATTTATCAAATAATTCTTTTTCGATTGAAATGTATACTGTAAATAACGTTTAACATGAAAATGCTTAAATGAAATCACCGTCAAAAGGAAATAAAAGACGGTTCCGACAAACTAAAAGTATTTTGATACACTATGTTTTCCCTGTTCTATGAATTAAAAATTATTTTTAAAATTAATTATGTTTTGGTTCTTTGAATTGTTAAATTAAAGAAAAATAGAACACAGCGCCGCTAACAAGGAAGGGATAGAAATGGCCTTGGCTTTGAACTATTCCGCACATCTTTGTTACTGATTGAGCGAGCCAATGTTATTTATCTACCCCCCTCCCCACTCACACATATCTCCACTTCTATCACCACCATACTTTAAAAAAAAAATAACAACACCTGCTATGATGAGCCCATTCAGTAGGGCACAAAATAGAACGCAAGACCTATAACTAGGAAGAGCTAGAAATGACATTGAAGCTTGGCTTTGGCTTTGAGATATGCCGCTAAACTTTGCTATCTATTGATAGGCACCAATGACAAGGTACTTTTATCTACCCCCACACACTCACATATATTTCCAATCCAATCCCCACACTACTTTAAAAAAAAGTAAACACCTGCTATGTTCTTTTTTAAAAAAAAAAATGATAATATAATCACTGAACGATCTTCACTATATAACAAAAACAAGACAAAAGTGCTGGGGGATGGGTCCACTGAGTAGGGGCAAGTCCTGGAAAGTTTAAGTAATAACAGTTGTCAGCTATGAACTAGAAATAACCCGTTAAATAACCCGATAACCGCCCTTTATCTTTATAAGACTTTGTTTAGCCCCCCCCCCCCACCGCCAAAAATCTATTTGGCACCACTCTGCTCATTGTTTTACACCACTGTACTATAGTGATATTTCAATGTCATCATTTTAACATCGCTTACTAGTTACATCAAAATTTGCATTTACAAAATTAACAAAGAGTTAAAAGGCGTATAACTTATAGCAGGAATAGCGGGCACTTTCACATTGACGAAAAGTTTTAAGCATTTCGAACGGGTAATCCGGGTACCCGTTAAAATTTTGGACGGATAACCGAAAAGCTTTTTTCAACAAAGTTGACAGCCCTATTTATAGGATAGTTTGAAAAAAACTTTGAACAAAAGAAAACCACTGACTTTTTCTTCATCTTGGCCATGAAACCTTCTTCCTTGAGCTTGAGGAGGGCGATGTTTATATTTGTCTTGAATGGTGCTCCAGCCTTCATACCAATACCGTGTTCCTGGGGGTAAATTGAATAAAGGCTTTGATCGACACATAAATATACATATAAATAATATTCATGCATATTTATTTCAGTCCACATTATTCCTCTATTATTTACCCCGATGCGTTGATAGGTGTGTAGTATAACCACTAGCGACAATGGTGCATGATATTTCCTTTTTTTACAAATGGAAATAAAATAAGATTCTGAAATATATCTGTCATGGGTGACTATTTAATAAATGAATATAGTTTACGAGCGTAGGAAAAAATTTGTGCCGCGGTGTGTGTGCGTGTGTGTGTGTGTTCGTCCGTCGAGTCGACGAGGACGAATTTAGTTAACCGAGGGTTGCTGGGACTGGTTTTGCGCAGATGGCTAACGAGGCCGATCCTGGCACGGAAGGTTCGGTAGCAGAAGGGACATGAGACGAGTGGGACGTCTCCGGGAGGGTTGGCAGTACGGGACATTCTGGCTTTGTCACTTCTTATCTGCGGCGGTGATCCAGTTTGCCTCGCGTGTCCTGGCACCTTCGTGGATGGATTGGTGCCAGGAGAACCGGTCCATTCAGCTCTTGCCCACGTGTCTAGGTTGATGGCAAACGCTTTCAGAGAGGCTTTCAAGGTATCTTTGAAGCGTTTCTTTGGTCCACTATGGTACCGCTGGCCATGCTGGAGCTCGCCATAGAAGAGTCTCTTTGGTAGTCTCTCATTTAGCATTCGGACTACGTGCCCTGCCCAGTGATGCTAGGACTGCATCAGAAGGGTGAAGATGCTGGGGAGACCTGCTTTGGTCAGTACCTGTATGTCTCAAATTTTGTCCTGCAACTTTATGCCGAGGATCTTCCTGAGGCTTGTGGTGTGAAAGGGATTCAGCTTTTTAGCATGGCGTCGATACACAGTCCATGATTCGCATGCACATAGCAGTGAGGACTGTGGGGAGCACCACTGCCCTGTATACCATCCAGACCAAGTTTAAAAGCCGCGGTGTGCATATGATTGGTGTGGCAATAAATGGAATTAAAAATAAACAGCCATCATAAACTGAAACTATCTCAAGAAATTCTTGTACATTGCATGTGCTAAATTCTTGGCACTAACAGCTCATGTACATCTACATTATATACAATGCTTCCACATATACCAATAGTGAAACAGGTGAGCCCACGGCCATGATGTCACAGTTTACCTGTAGTAAAACATGTAAACCCACGGATATGATGTCACAGTTTACCTGTAGTACAACAGGTAAACCCACGGCCAAGATGTCACAGTTTACCTGTAGTACAACAGGTAAACCCACGGCCAAGATGTCACAGTTTACCTGTAGTAAAACAGGTGAACTAACAGCCATGATGCCACAGTTTACCTGTAGTACAACAGGTAAACCCACGGATATGATGTCACAGTTTACCTGTAGTAAAACATGTAAACCCACGGATATGATGTCACTGTTTACCTGTAGTAAAACAGGTAAACCCACGGATATGATGTCTCAGTTTACCTGTAGTAAAACAGGTGAACCAACGGATATGATGTCACAGTTTACCTGTAGTAAAACAGGTAAACCCACGGATATGATGTCACCGTTAACCTGTAGTAAATGGCTAATCCACGGATATGACGTTACAGTTTACCTATGGTAAATGGCTAACCCACATATATGACGTCACAGTTTACCTGCAGTAAAATAGGTGAGCCGACGGCCATGATGTCACAGTGTATATTCTGCGCAGCTTCATTGATCAAGTAGTCGAATATGAAGGCATGGGTTCCCTCCCTGACTTTCTTGAGCCCCTCTGAGGCGTTGGCTACTAAACCATCTTTATTTTTAACTTTAACCCATAACTTAGCGTACAATGGTTTTCTTTTATTCGCCTCTGAAAATGGGTGAAAAGAAAGATTAACTAAAGATAATTTCTTACATTTGTTGAACTAGGCATGCAACAATTGCTTCTGTTTTTAATCCTATTCTCTATTTTTCATTTTCAATAAAATTAAACTGATTTACAAATCAAATTGGCTACCCAGGGGCGTAGATAGGAATTTTGAGTGGAGTTTGGGGGCCCGGTGGTTTGATCTCTTTGGGGTCCCCACATACATGGTGGTAGCATAATATTTAATTTAAAATAAATCAGACACTAATTTGGGGGCACCCTCAAGTGAAGGCACCGGGAGGACTTTTGAATTTGTCTCCCCTTACCCTCCGATAGCTACGCCACTGTCGCTACCTAAAAGAAAGGATTGAGCAGATTTATCACTTTCTAACAATTAGAACTCAGTGCTTACAAATTAAAATACAATGAATAGCATTGACACTCAACAGTGCATAAAGAGTAATTAAGGAAACATTGTAAATATCATGTTTCCAATGGAATTTTTCATTGCTTCTTTTAAAAATTTAGATATTGGAAGTTGCCGATGGTTTAGCAATGACGCTATCACTCACCACTACTTAGAAATGCCATGGTTGCCGAGCGCCTCACCGTGCTGACGCCGAGGTTGTTCGCCTCAGCGAGTGCCTCAAACGAGTCAACCGTCTCACCAAAATTCTGCGTGGGAGGTGGGTATAACAAACATAAAATGAGAACCTCCGGTGCAAGATAAAACACTGGATGACATTAATAAGAAATTTTTTAAGTTACTTCCCATTTACCCCCGTCTCTACTAAACCAAACCCTTCTCCGTCGCAACAACATAAAAATGTCCCAAGCATGGATGCGGGGATGGGGTGGGGGGTAGGGGATTTACAGTTGTAACCCCATTCACACTCTCCTCAAGGACGACATAATTGGTGCTGATAGCATCTGCCAGAACTCATCTCGTGTTATCATTAGATCAAGTCAACAGGATTTAGTTTGCTCGTCTGCTGTGAGTAAAAGTGCAAACAGCGGTAGAGTTTATTGAATGTCGCCCCTCCTAATTTGCTGTTGTTTACATTCTTGGAGTATGAAGTTCAAAGATAGTGCAGTCTTGAAATCCAACAGGAAAATATCATTTTGTGTTTTATTTTTTTCAACAAAGAAATATCTAGCCGCAACGGTGCATCTCGTTTTAGTATGAACCAAATATTAAGTGACGAGCAAGAAAGCCTTTCCAAGGACGTTCCGACGTCGTTTCGGTTGCATATTGTCTCGGAGTAACAGTCGTGATTGGCAGGAGGGACACACTTCAAGATGGGAACAGAGTACTGAATGATGACAAAAAATATTACCCCAAAAATAACTCGTTTTGGACGTCCGTGTAAATTTGTTTAATATGTAAATGAGATTTAATTTTTCTCTGCTAGTCATTGGCTGGAGGAGTCTGTAGGAGTTCGAGTGACCAATCGCTATCAAGGACCGCAAAGAAAACTACCTTTTATTATATTGAATGATATTTTTGTCCTTTCAGGTTGAATGAGTCACGTGTCTTTTGCACATTTCGTTTTGAAACAAACGTGTTACCTTTAACAAGGGTGGTTACCTCTGAGAGGTACACACGTTTAGTTTACTTGATGTGGTAGAGATTTTTTCTGTATTCCTTTGATAGGGGAAAAGCTTTATACAACTGAATGTCAGTTCGGCTCTGCGGGTTCTAAGTCAATCTACATTCTTCTTCTTCTGGTGCGCTCTATGCCAATCCCTATATAGCACGGGAACGCACCACTGCTGAATGTCGCGTGTTTAGATTGGTGTTTAAGACTGACGTATTTCCTGTCCAGATATATTACTGATTAGTGTTAAATCTTGTTACATGTAACATGTTACAAAGTAAAAAATTAAATTTGGATTAAATTCCATCAAATGTCTTATCTCTAGTATAAACAAGTGAACATTACCAATAGAATATAACAATGTTAAAGTCCTTGTTGTCTAGTATAGTCATGTGAACAACCAGTTTAAAAACAATATCAAGTGGCTTGGTGTTTTGTAGAGTCAAGCTAACATAACCAGTAGAGCGTTACAATGCTGACCTTGATTGTCAGGAAGGCTGCCATGTTAGCTGTGTATGTGGACACTGTGATGAGGACAAAGAACAGGAAACCGGCGGTGAGGATTCTCTGGGACACAGGGACTGGGGCGAAGTCGGTGCCACGTTTGAGGAGGGTTCCTATGGTGAACCAAATCGTTTCCTGGAGAACAAAAAACATTTTTAGAATTAATTATATCTTTTTCTTTTGCTTCTTATTAAAATGAGTTTTTATAATAAATATTGACATCTTGTATGGTTGGGGGGGGGGGGGTAAATTTATCTTCTTTTACACGTGAGTTCAACATGAAAAGTTAAAGTTTACTTCTCAACAAACGCCCTCGATGACAATGTTTACAAGGGATTCATTCCAACCAAGGTTTATACCACCAATTACAACAACCGTTGAATTCCCTAACAGTGACTTGGTCAGTCGACGGGTACTCGGAATCTCGGGTAACCGTTGCCGAGCAATTACCCGGGTAGTAAAATTGCGTCCGGTTACCCGTGAAAATGTTGCTGTAATGTCCCTACCAACTGTAGCCTAAGTGTGGCTCTTCTGAGTTCACATTTCGTTAACAATTTATCAAATTAAAACTTTCCGTTTGAAATATATGCTGAGAAAAATGTTTAACATGAAAACGCTTAAAGAGAAATAACCTTAAACCGGAAATAAAAAACGGTCCTGAAAAACTTCATTGTATTTAGATACACCTTTTTTCTTAGAACATGAAACAAAACAAAAAAATCTGAAGCAAATTGTTATTGTTCTTTAAATTGTTTAAAAAAGGAAAATAGACCGCAACACCGAGATTAAGGAAGGGCAGGAAATGACAGAAATGACCTTGGTTTAGGCTTTGAAATACGCCGACAACATTGAGACAAGCAAATGTTGTTTATCTAACAGTGACACGCAACTGATTGACGTATTTGATGCCCTAAAAGTGGCTTTCCATTGAATGCCGCTACTGTATGAATCCACTGATTGACGCTACTTAATGACTCCTTTGATTGACGCTACTTAATGACTCCTTTGATTGACGCTACTTAATGACTCCTTTGATTGACGCTAATAAACTAAACACATATTCTTTGGGCCTGAGAATTACTCTCTTAAGGCCTTGGCTATTACTTGGGCAATCTGCTCCATCTGTTGGGCAGTGCCATACAACATTGTCTGAACGTAGGACTCCCCTGCCCCCCTAACCTCCCCGGCAATGTCAAGCACGGGACATGACGTCAACAAGTGTGTGATCGTCTCAGAGGCTTGGCTGCAATGGCGGCAGTTGAAGTCCCTGTTCTGATCTAGCCTGTTAAAGTACGATTTGGTTGGGCAATGCTCGGTGCGCATTTGGGTCACCAAACTCTGGTACTTCGTTGTAGACCCCACCACTGGTCTGATCTGCTAGGCCTGGGCATGTTAGCGAACACCCCTCTGGCTGTAGCTCCATCTTCCCACTCATGGTACCATTTTCCCCTAAAGTGGTCCTTAAGCCAGGTCTTTGCCCCAAGGTATGTGACTGGGACATTTGGTTGGGATTGGGCTGCTCCAGCTTTTGCCAGCGAGTCTGCTATCTCATTGCCTTCTACATTCACGTGGCTAGGGATCCATTGAACTGTGACCTTGACCTTGCCACCAAGTCTCTCGAGTCTGCCCACATCTTCCAAAATGGAGTCGACTAGGTGGGTGCTACGTTTCTCAGATAGCAGGACCTCGAGCGCTGATCTCGAGTCACAAAACAAGACCGTGTCGAGATCTACTAGTCCCGACCCTTGCAGTGTTAAGTGCACACTTTCCAGGGCCCGTGTATAGCTTGAAGCTCCGCATCGTAGTTCGATGCTGTGGTCCCACAATGTCCTGAAAGTTCCTCTTTTGGTGGCCCTCCTAATGGGTATAGGATGAGCGCACCATATCCTGCAGTTCTTTCACTCCAGCTGGCAGACCCATCCGTGTACACCTTCACTGGGGTTTCTGCGAACCCTTCGATTGTCTCAAGGGCAGCCGCTTTCTGTACATATTCAGGGCTGCGCTTCGTTACTGCCGTGTCAGTCATCGACAAATGTATTGTGGGACGTGTCATTTCCGCATGAGGCGGTTTAATTGGGACGCTAATTGTTCTGTGTCTATTTTGTGGAGGTTGAACAGTCCTATCAAGCTCTAGTACTTGATGCATGAACGAGGACCGTTTCAACCTCCCACGTCCGTCCCAATTATGCTGCATTAGGTAGCAGGGGCCCTCGTGTCCAGCCTGCGATACCTTTCTGCAGTGGTAATGATCGCCTTGTCCCGACGTATCTCAAGTGGCTCTACATTTGCAATGACCTCCACGCTACTGATTGACGCTACTGAATAACTCCTTTGATTGACGCTACTTAATGACTCCTTTGATTGACGCTACTGAATGACTCCTTTGATTGACGCTACTGAATGACTCCTTTGATTGATGCTACTGAATGACTCCTTTGATTGATGCTACTTAATGACTCCTTTTGATTACCGCTACTTAATGACTCCTTTGATTGATGCTACTGAATGACTCATTTGATTGACGCTACTGAATGAATCCTTTGATTGATGCTACTGAATGACTCCTTTGATTGACGCTACTGAATGACTCCTTTGATTGACGCTACTTAATGACTCCTTTGATTGACGCTACTGAATGACTCCTTTGATTGACGCTACTGAATGACTCCACTAATGACCCTTCTGACTGACTCCACTGAATGATGCTTCTGAATGACTCCACTAATGTCCCTACTGACTGACTCAACTAAATGATACTACTGAATGACTCCTTTGATTGACGCTACTTAATGACTCCTTTGATTGACACTACTGAATGACTCCTTTGATTGACGCTACTTAATGACTCCTTTGGTTGACGCTACTGAATGACTCCTTTGATTGACGCTACTGAATGACTCCACTGAATGATGCTACTGAATGACTCCACTAATGACCCTACTGACCGACTCCACTGAATGATGCTACTGAATGACCACTGAATGATGCTACTGAATGACTCCACTGAATGACCCTACTGCCCAGCACAAACCTTGATGGTGAATCTCCTGTCCTCCTCGCTGCAGTAGTCCATGGCGAAGAAGACAACAGTGACCAGTGCTGACGCTCCTAAGATGGCCATCCACAGCTCCAGGGAGAACGGCATCATAAACTGTTCATGAAAAGGGGGGGGGATTAAGAGGTACATGTGACACTTTAGGACGAGTAAAGAATTTAGCACGCCTGATGGTTGATTCCTGCCAAAAACTATTGTCAGCTCACATTGTCAATCTCTCAAAAACTATACCCAGCTCACAAGGTCAATCTCTCACCAGCTCACATTGTCAATCTCTCAAAAACTATACCCAGCTCACAAGGTCAATCTCTCAACAGCTTACATTGTCAATCTCTCAAAAACTATACCCATCTCACATTGTCAATCTCTCAAAAACTATACCCAGCTCACATTGTCAATCTCTCAAAAACTATACCCAGCTCACATTGTCAATCTCTCAAACTCAAAAACTATACCCATCTCACATTGTCAATCTCTCAAAAACTATACCCAGCTCACAAGGTCAATCTCTCAAAAACTATACCCAGCTCACAAGGTCAATCTCTCAAAAACTATACCCAGCTCACATTGTTAATATCTTATCATTTTCATTCACTGAAGTATTTGTTTCACTCAAAAATTAAAAATTCCTACATTTAATACTTACATGATGTATTTATCAATTATTTAGTTGTTGTTGTTTTTTATAGTTACATAAAATTTTTGATAACTGGTACTAAGAAAAATCAAGAAATAAGAAAGACAACATATGAGATTTCTTTTAATTTAATTCTTTTTTTTTTTTTTCTAAATTCAAGAATTATTTTTTAAAAATCAGTTAAAATTATCAATAAGAAAACAAAATTTGTAAAAGCAAAATCCCGTTTAAAGCAATAGTGATCATTCTCTGTATAGGAAGAGTGCCAGTAAGTGACATGACAAGATCATTCTCTGTATAGGAAGAGTGCCAGTAAGTGACATGACAAGATCATTCTCTGTATAGGAAGAGTGCCAGTAAGTGACAAGACAAGATCATTCTCTGTATAGGAAGAGTGCCAGTAAGTGACATGACAAGATCATTCTCTGTATATGAAGAGTGCCAGTAAGTGACAAGGTAAGAGAAGGCAAGAGATGTCCGGCCTACCTGAAATATCGTGAAGCTTTCGCTCGGCCTCTTGATCAGTAGATTGACCCCAGTGCTGAGGACTCCGAGACTGAAGTCAATGACGGACTCCCGGCTGGACGTGATGGAGATGGCGCCACAAGCCAGCGTCGCGTTCTGGTCAGAANGACAAGATCATTCTCTGTATAGGAAGAGTGCCAGTAAGTGACATGACAAGATCATTCTCTGTATAGGAAGAGTGCCAGTAAGTGACATGACAAGATCATTCTCTGTATAGGAAGAGTGCCAGTAAGTGACATGACAAGATCATTCTCTGTATAGGAAGAGTGCCAGTAAGTGACATGACAAGATCATTCTCTGTATAGGAAGAGTGCCAGTAAGTGACATGACAAGATCATTCTCTGTATAGGAAGAGTGCCAGTAAGTGACATGACAAGATCATTCTCTGTATAGGAAGAGTGCCAGTAAGTGACATGACAAGATCATTCTCTGTATAGGAAGAGTGCCAGTAAGTGACATGACAAGATCATTCTCTGTATATGAAGAGTGCCAGTAAGTGACAAGGTAAGAGAAGGCAAGAGATGTCCGGCCTACCTGAAATATCGTGAAGCTTTCGCTCGGCCTCTTGATCAGTAGATTGACCCCAGTGCTGAGGACTCCGAGACTGAAGTCAATGACGGACTCCCGGCTGGACGTGATGGAGATGGCGCCACAAGCCAGCGTCGCGTTCTGGTCAGAAAGTGGGACACGATATAAGGACAAGGGATAAAAATACATGCATACATACACAAACTCACTCACACGCATTCAAACACTCATATAAGTATCAGTCATCATGTTTGTGGTACTTACCCCCTTTATAACTTCCTGCACCATACCATCCCAGGACCCTTTGCCTTTGGCGTACGCTCCGTAGACGTTTCCAGGACTTTTGTAGATCTCGTATTTAAACTTAAGGTCTTTTGACAACCTCTTGATAAGGTCAATGGTGAAGCCCTCGTACTGGTCGTCCCCTAAATGATTCTCTCGTGGAATGACGAACGGGTATTCCTTACAAATTGAAACGAACATAAACAATAGAAGGGCAGATAGTGTAGCACAGTAAGAATAGTAGTGTTGGTAGTGAAGTAAATTAGCACTAGTGGTGTAGCTTGTATTGCAAATGACCAATGAGTATATCTAACCTCCACCACGACAATCTTGACCAGGTCAGGAAAGATGCCCAGGTGGTTGGCGTGCTCCGCTTCCTCCTTGCCGCTCATGTTCATCCGGGTCTCAGGGGTCGCACCAGCTGGGTTCCATTTGGCCACCTGTTGGGGGGGGGGGGGAAGGTGGAGGAGGGAGTGTTTAATAAAACCACCATCAAGAACGAAAAGTTTTATTTTGTGTTTTACTAAACGGGTAAAAGATTGTAAAAACTTGAGCGATAAACACTGAATTGCCAGACTGCCAAACTTTTTGGTTCAATCGCTACTATTCATGCTGATAACACTTGCAACAAGGGCAAATAGTATTTTAAAATCCTTTATATTAACTTGTGGTGTCTGAGCCCGTACGACCGACCGCCCGTTCGTGAGAGATTGCTTGCCGAGAAAACTCTGAATCAATTTTTAACCCACTTATTCGTATGCTAGCGAGCTGAAATTTTGCAGGCAGGCTCATGCCGATAATAAAAATTATGTATAAAAATTTCAGATCGTTCGAATGGACAGTAATTAATTAAATTATTGAATTTTTAAATTATTTTGATTTATCTTTATGTGTTATGTAAATATTTTGATATTTTGATTTTGAGTGTTGTGGTGCGTATTATTTTCAACAACCTTTCATGTCGCGCAATAATACATTGACACTACTTTTTTTAAAAAAAAACGATCGGTGCGCATTATATTAAACACGTTTTACGAGACTTAGCATACAGTATGGGACTGTATAAAGCTTTTTAATTAAAAAAAACAAATTACACAAACTATTTGTGTAAGAAGACAATAAATTGAAACTTCATTATAAACAAATACTAATACTAATAATAGTAGATGAAGGCATTAGCCGAAACGTCTACTATTATTAGTATAAGTTCACAATAAAGCTTCAATTTATTTTCTTCTTACACAAATAGATTGTGTAATATTTTATTACGAGACATAGCTAGAATTTTGTATTTTCTGATTATTTTGTCCTGCGTAATATAATGAACATCCTTATAGTTATGTCTCGTTCTCGTATATGAAGGATTTATCGTAAAAATTTGGTTTTTTACAGGTTTCTTTTTTATTTACGAATAAGGTTTTCTCAGATTAAAATTTCCGTCTATTAAATGACACGAATGCGTACAGCTCCTATCTACCAAGTTGGTACATGTCCTAAACACCATCCTGTAAAAGTCCTACTCATTGTCTTGTACATTTCCTACTCATTGAATGTACATGTCCTACTCATTGTCTTGTACATGTCCTACTCACCGTCTTGTACATGTCCTACTCATTGTCTTGTACATGTCCTACTCATTGTCTTGTAAATGTCCTTCTCATTGTCTTGTACATGTCCTACTCATTGTCTTGTACATTTCCTACTCATTGTCTTGTACATGTCCTACTCATTGTCTTGTACATGTCCTACTCATTGTCTTGTATATATCCTACTCATTGTCTTGTACATGTCCTACTCATTGTCTTGTAAATGTCCTTCTCATTGTCTTGTACATGTCCTACTCATTGTCTTGTACATTTCCTACTCATTGTCTTGTACATGTCCTACTCATTGTCTTGTACATGTCCTACTTACTGTCGTGTTCATGTCCTACTCACCGTCTTGTACATATCCTCTCCTCCATGGTTGTACAGATACAAGGAATAATTTGTCCTCTGGCCGTTCTCATCAAACTGGATCTTGCCTGTGTTGCCATCTCTCAGCTTGACCTGTGTGCGGACACCAATATATTAAATCAAATCTGGAAAATTATTGTTTACCGCTTTACAACCTAATCGCTGCCCTATCAATTAAAAACCAGTGCCACATCCCCAACCAGTGCCCACCACACCAACCAGTGCCCCACCACACCAACCAGTGCCCCACCACACCAACCAGTGCCGTACCACACCAACCAGTGCCCCACCACACCAACCAGTGCCCCACCACCTCAACCAGTGCCCCACCACCTCAACCAGTGCCCCACCACACCAACCAGTGCCCCACCACCTCAACCAGTGCCCCACCACCTCAACCAGTGCCCCACCACCTCAACCAGTGCCCCACCACCTCAACCAGTGCCCCACCACCTCAACCAGTGCCCCACCACCTCAACCAGTGCCCCACCAC
>MUZC01002301.1:526090-556794 GCA_002072015.1 Radix auricularia | reverse complement strand
CAACCAGTGCCCCACCACACCAACCAGTGCCCTACCACTTCGACCAGAGCCCCACCACCTCAACCAGCGCCCCACCACCTCAACCAGCGCCCCACCACCTCAACCAGTGCCCCATCCCACCAACCAGTGCCCCACCACCTCAACCACCGCCCCACCACCTCAAACAGCGCCCCACCACCTCAGTCAGTGCCCCACCACCTCAACCAGCACCCCACCACCTAACCAGCGCCCCCATCTAACCAGTTCCAAACCCTCAACCAGTGCCCCACCACTTAACTAGCGCCCCACACTTAACTAGCGCCCCACTTCATCCCCAGCATTCAACTTCAAGTCTCACTACAACGACTTTTGCTTAATTTTTAATTTACTGTGGGCGTGGGGACATGTATTTGTGAGTAAACTTTTGTTTTTAACACTAATATTTCTTTCAATCTTCCCATCAACTCTAACTCCCCCCCCCCCCAAACAAAAAAAATGTTCCGTCAGTCATGTAAACAAGAGTCACCTATGACAAACACCAATCGTAATTTGAAATGCACTCACAGATTTCAAATGTTTAAGGAATCTCTCCGGGTCAAACGTGTCCGTGACGATCGTCTGGTTCCTGAGGTAGTCTTTGAGGGCCAGGGAGGTGACGCGCGCGGCGTCTATGGCAGCGGCGTTATTCTCTTCCGTCTTAGCTCCACCCACTGGTGGCCGGACGTAGCGGTACGCCAGGAGTTCGCAGCGGGCCGAGAAGAGGCCCAGCCGGTACATCTCACTGGCCCCAGAGAACGGCAACAAATATGACGTCTGTAAACAAAGGTGTAGAGAGTTAGGACGTCTGGAAACAAAGGTGTAGAGAGTTAGGACGTCTGGAAACAAAAGTCTAGAGAATTAGGAAGTCTGGAAACAAGGGTGTAGAGAGTTAGGACGTCTGGAAACAAAAGTGTAGAGAATTAGGACGTCTGGAAACAAGGGTGTAGAGAGTTAGGACGTCTGGAAACAAAAGTGTACAGAATTAGGACGTCTGGAAACAAGGGTGTAGAGAGTTAGGACGTCTGGAAACAAAGGTGTAGAGAGTTAGGACGTCTGAAAACAAAAGTGTAGAGAATTAGGACGTCTGGAAACAAGGGTGTAGAGAGTTAGGATGTCTGGAAAAACGGGTGTAGAGAATTAGGACGTCTGAAAACAAAAGTGTAGAGAGTTAGGACGTCCGGAAACAAAAGTGTAGAGAATTAGGACGTCTGGAAACAAGGGTGTAGAAAATTAGGACGTCTGGAAACAAAAGTGCAGAGAATTAGGACGTCTGGAAACAAAAGTCTAGAGAGTTTGGACTTCTGGAAACAAAAGTGTAGAGAGTTTTGACGTCTGGAAACAAAAGTGTAGAGAGTTTGGACGTCTGGAAACAAAAGTGTAGAGAGTTTGGACTTCTGGAAACAAAAGTGTAGAGAGTTTTGACGTCTGGAAACAAAAGTGTAGAGAGTTTGGACTTCTGGAAACAAAAGTGTAGAGAGTTTGGACGTCTGGAAACAAAGGTGTATAGAATTAGGCCGTCTGGAAACAAAGGTGTATAGAATTAGGACGTCTGGAAAAACGGGTGTAGAGAATTAGGACGTCTGGAAACAAAAGTGTAGAGAATTAGGACGTCTGAAAACAAAGGTGTAGAGAATTAGGACGTCTGGAAACAAGGGTGTAGACAATTAGGACGTCTGGAAACAATGGTGTAGACAATTAGGACGTCTGGAAACTAGGGTGTAGACAATTAGGACGTCTGGAAACAAGGGTGTAGACAATTAGGACGTCTGGAAACAAGGGTGTATTGAACCAAATCATCTTTGGCTCTAACACAACATTGAGTCTGAGTACATGAAGACATACCGGAAGTTTTCAGGTTATCTTTACGCTTCTTCCAGACTGGCCTCATGTTCAACACTTGTTTGAATAGCATTTGAATAAGCTAAAGAATGATTTTTTAAAATAAATTTTATCGCATTTTCTCGTCTTCGAGAAATAATAAACTTAAAAAAAAATCTTTTAAATTATTTTCGAGAGGTGATTCTCAATCCGGTTTTCAGGAACAAAGTGAAAAAATAGGATTAATGAAAGAAATATAAAATTATTTATTTTTCAATACACATGGACTCCGATGATCAGAATTTTACTTTATAAAACTAATAATTATTTTAAGGAAGTTTAAGAATTACCAATGCAGAGTACATTTTTATCAGATCAAAGTAAACAAAACTCTGAAAAAATTGTGTGGAGAAAATTGAACACCTTGTTTTGTTGTGTAAAAAAATAATTTTGCCTTCTGTTCATTCCATTACGTTGTACCGCATTTTTAAAATAAATTATTGCATTGAAATCTTTTCAAGCAGAGATATTTGTTTGTATTGGATGTGCCATAAGTAAGTTGTGTTTGTTTTACTTACCAGGATTGAATTCATCAACCCTATTACCTATCACATAGTGCTGTACTGTGTATATCGATTTACCGTCTGGTTATTATAAACATTGGGCAAATTAACACTTTATGGTGGTGCCGACACGGAGTTTTATATAGCAGTTTACAGTACAAACTTACGGGGTCAATGAAGATAAAGGAGAAATCCACATCTTGTAGCAGACCAAAAGGCTTTGCCTAAAAGCAGAGAAACAAACGATAGTTTAAAACACAGTTAAAAATACATTTTATTAAAATCAATTTGAAACATTTTACTCATTTTCAATGCTACAATACAAATCAGATACATATTTGATGCTAAAATTAATTTAAAAACAATACATAGATTTTTTATATTTTTTTTTTACAAACTTAAGTGATTCAATCTACTTATTTGAAGCTATAAATATTCAGCTACTAAGAATTTGAAAACAACGCCGGTAGCTTATCAAATATTTCTATACAACATATTGATACGTTGTTCATTATTCACTTACTCAGCCCTCCCAAGAGCTAAGCAATAATTATGCTATGTTCCGGTCCAGTGATTAATGTTACCTTTAATTGATGCCATGAAAAATATCTGAATCTTCTTGACTAAGACAGACAGTTCACCTTGACTCTAAGACAGACAACTCGCCTTGACTAAGACAGACAATTCACCTTGACTAAGACAGATAACTCACCTTGACTAAGACAGACAACTCACCTTGACTAAGACAGACAATTCACCTTGACTAAGACAGACAACTCTCCTTGACTAAGACAGACAATTCACCTTGACTAAGACAGAAAACTCACCTTGACTAAGACAGACAACTCACCTTGACTAAGACAGACAATTCACCTTGACTAAGACAGACAACTCTCCTTGACTAAGACAAACAACTCGCCTTGACTAAGACAAACAACTCTCCTTGACTAAGACAAACAACTTGCCTTGTCTAAGACAGACAACTCGCCTTGACTAAGACAGACAACTCGCCTTGACTAAGACAGACAAATCACCTTGACTAAAACAGATAAATCGCCGTGACTAAGACAGACAACTCGCCGTGACTAAGACAGACAACTGGCCTTGACCAAGACAGACAACTCGCCTTGACTAAGACAGACAACTTGCCTTGACCAAGACAGACAACTCGCCTTGACTAAGACAGACAACTCACCTAAACGAAGACAGACAACTCGCCTTGACTAAACTGACAACTCGCCTTGACCAAGACAGACAACTCGCCTTGACTAAGACAGACAACTCGCCTTAACCAAGACAGACAACTCGCCGTGACTAAGACAGACAACTCGCCTTAACAAGACAGACAACTCGCCTTGACTAAGACAGACAACTCGCCTTGACTAAGACAGACTCAATGAGTTTATCCCTTGTGTCCCGTGGACTACACACGATTATTTGCGTCTGCCGAGAGATCTGCGCGTTTCGAAGCGTCTCTTGTATGGCGTCCATGACCTTAGGAGACCTCGGCTCAACCGTGAACGGGATGAGTGACAGGCTGTTGTTGAGCATCTGGCCCGCCAGGTTCTGGCACTCTGTGATAGTGGTGGACAGAGTGGCAAGTCTGTTACAATAGTGTGGTGGGGGTAATGTTCAGTTCACATGACAAGTCTGTTACAATAGTGTCGTGGGGGTAATGTTCAGGTCACATGACAAGTCTGTTACAATAGTGTCGTGGGGGTAATGTTCAGTTCACATGACAAGTCTGTTACAATAGTGTGGTGGGGGTAATGTTCAGGTCACATGACAAGTCTGTTACAATAGTGTCGTGGGGGTAATGTTCAGGTCACATGACAAGTCTGTTACAATAGTGTCGTGGGGGTAATATTCAGTTCACATGGCAAGTCTGTTACAATAGTGTCGTGGGTGTAATATTCAGTTCACATGGCAAGTCAGTTACAATAGTGTCGTGGGGTAATGTTCAGTTCAAATTGTAAGTCTGTTACTATTACAAATATGTCATTAGAGTAATGTTCAGTTTACATGGCAAGTCTGTTACAATAGTGTCGTGGGGTAATGTTCAGTTTACATGACAAGTCTGATACTGTTACAGTTATGCCATGAGAGTAATGTTCAGTTCATATGATGCGTCTGTTTCTTGAATGATATCGATAACAAGTCTAATATATAAGGTGTGTGTGGAAGAGAAAACCAAGAACTAAGGACCGACCGGTTAGACATTTTCTACCGGATACCAAAACCCAATAGCTAGTTATACTATTTGCCGGATTCGGGCACGAATCCGAGTAGTTGGGTTGTTAAACAAAAATCGGAAATTCGAATAAATTTCGGTTTTGAAGACGATTAGATGTTGATTTATTTCGCACAAAATCATTACCACCTTGTATTTAGCTTTCACGTTTTCTACCGATAAAATTAATTTCAGGCATTCAATTATTGGTTTATTAAATTATTATAGACTTTTTTAACGCAATTTTCTATGGGAAAAATTGCGTAAATATACTTGAAATGGTTGTATCTTATCTTATATTATCTGTTACAGATGCTCCTTTTATACAGAAGATTATTACGTCAAACGTTTATCTATGGTTTTTAAATTGTTTAGACCTGCATTCCTATTAGAGTTTAAAATGATGGCTTTCCTGGTTTCCTTAAGCAACACATCCACGCCCGAATTCCGGAGGGAAAGAAAGAAAACTTGTATGTGTTCGTTTTTTTTTTTTTGCAGATGGAATAAGAAAGGTGTTGTTATCCTTATGTTCTCATCTGAGGGTTATATTAAGTTTTCTTTGTGCTGTATTTCTAAATTAGAGTCAATTGCTTTATGTATAATTACTAATTTACTCTTAGTTCTTCTTTCCTCTAGTGTTTCCAGGTTTAATGATTGAGCTAATGGTGTTACCCTTGTCAGTTTTGAATATTCTCCAGTAATGAATCGTGCTGATCTTTTTTCAATTTTTTCTAGTTTATCAATGTTTTCTTTGGTGGATGGGTCCCATACAGAAGATGCATATTCTAGTATTGATCTCACCAAGGTGAGGTAACATTTTAGAGCTTGAACCTGCAACTCTTGCTGAACCATACCAGATAAGGGGCTCTGGACCTTTGCAAAAATGTAAAGGAAGCTTAAGGGATGTGCAAGGGCAAACACACAAAAAAAAAAAAAAAAAAAAAAAAAAAATACCGAAAAGATTTACTGTATTTTCTGGAAAAAAAAAAAGAAAAGATCAGTATTTGTCAATTTCTCGCCAACCATAACATCTATCGGCTTGAAATAAATTCAAAACAATAGCAAATAATATTTAGAACAATGTTGATGAAGAAATTATTTTAAAATGTCTTTTCGTTCGCCTCCCGCAATATTAGCATCAATTTTTTAAAAAAATTCATTAATTTCAAAATTATTTATTTGAAATTACTTTTAATGTAATTTAAATTGATAGTGAATGGGGTTTTCCCGCTTTCTGAAGGCTTATGTTATATTGTTGCGCGATGCGCATTATATTGACACATTCTTGGTGTGATGTAGCTTTTTTTTTTTTTTTTTTTTTTTTTTTTTGCTTTTTTTCCGCATTACTGATTTAAAAAGACTTTTAATGTAATCTAGAAGGATTTCTCTTGAATGAAGAAAATCGCATTTTCTTTTTGGATATTGCGTTTAAATACTCATTCGAATTTTTATTACTTATTGTTTACTTTACCCCCGTCTGCACTCTTCATGCAATGATATTATGGTCAGAAGAATAGATTATTAATTTTTTAACATTTAAATTAATAAATTCATAATATATTATTTGTAAATTTTGTTTCTCTTGTTAATATGTTGCTTACTTACTTTGTAACTGTTAGTCGCTGCTAATTTTAGTTAATATATCTACTTTAATTTGAAAATTATTAATTTAAATATTTATGTTAATTTTGCAATATTTTAAACTATTTTTGAGTATAAAAATCTTAGTATTTATCGAATCCAAAATTGTATTTCTAAGGCATTTTAGAAATGTGGCATTTGGTTTGTTTGCGTGGGCACTATTTGCCGAGGCGAAGATTTCCGAAAACCCCGATATCTGGCCGGGGCGTATGTCCAGGTCGGTTTCCGGTTTGTCCCTACCAAGAACAAAAGAAGAGGGAACGGTCTGCTGTGTTTGACCATTGCCATTGCCTTTCTGTCATATTTGAGCCCGTATGAGACTCTCGCTTGTAGGACACAGTAGTAAGTTTACAGCATGCCAGAGACCATGACCAGGGAGTCAATGGACTAAATTATCAGTTATAGTAGATATACATTGTGGATTTAAAGAAAGTAATAATTAATGTAGTGGTAACCGGAAAAAAAGTAATTAATTAACTGATAACCAAAAGAAAGTAATTATGGTAGTGGTAAACAAAAGAAAGCATTTAGTGCAAAAGTAATGAAAAGAATGTAATTAGCTTAGTGGTAACAAAAAGAAAGTAATTGATGTAGTGGTAGTCAAAAGAAAGTAATTATTCTAGTGGTAACCAAAAAGACGTTTTAGTGAAGTGTTGACCCTCACCTTGGTTGTCAGCCGCACTCTCTGGCATAATCATCAAAGCGCTGTTCCACTTCCGGGATATGAAGAGGTCAACAATGGCCAAGTTCAAGGCCTGGGCCGGTGGCCTAATCTCCACCAGGGTCTTCCAGTGGATCGTATCCTGCACACGGCTCATGTCTATCCAGTCAAAACCTGAAATGACGTAAGACAAACCTCCTGTAACTGACCAGTGATGCGTCATTGCGTGTGTTAAAAAAAAAGGGCAAACAAAATAACATTCGTAGAAACTAGCTGACGGTGTTACGCCTCCACGATTTTAAAAATATTACATTTTTTTAACACAACCCCAGAGAGTAGCGAATCTTCAAAATGACTTTACCCTTGTAGGCCGTAATGACGTAGGGAATCCCCATCCTCTGCAACATCATGGCGAGGTTGGTGTAGAAAGGGCCGATAATCAGGTTTGGTAAGACACCTTCTGTAGCTCCCTGTGACGCTAAAGCTGCACCGTCCAATCAAAAAGCATTATTATTGACGTCACAAAACATGGCGGGTAGACATTACATCATATATGACACTTTAACACTTTTCATTCACAAACTTCGTACAGTGATAGCTTATTTTAATTTCATAAAATAAATTGATTTCAGTTCAATTCTACTTGGTCGATAATTGATTCTAGTTTCACATATTATTATTTCTGATATTGCTCTAACTAAAAAAAAAAAATTTAAATAAAATTTCGTATAAAGTTTAGTGCAACTGAATTTAATGTCTATGTTCATATCGAACCAGATTATTGTTCTTTATTTTTTCATTACGTGACACGTGAGACCCAAGTCCATATGATCGAATTTCCATGTGTTAAAAACATCTCAATTTCCTGTAGGATGATTGCCCGACACGCTACTTTGACTTTGATTTAACAGACAAAGAGGAGATCACTTGTGTTGAAGTACACCTTAACTAAATTAATGTGATTTTTACCCGAAGATAGTTTTTCAGCCCTCTGCCTATTACCCTAAACTTTCATGATCTCAGATGGTAAGTATCTCCAACCCTAAACCTAACCCTAACACTAACCTTTCCTGATCCCAGACTATATGTATGTCCAACCCTAAACCTAACCCTAACACTAACCTTTCATGATCCCAGACCATATGTATCTCCAACGCTAAACCTAACCCTAACACTAACCGTTCCTGATCCCAGACTGTATGTATCTCCAACCCTAAACCTAACCCTAACACTAACCTTTCCTGATCCAAGACTGTATGTATCTCCAACCCTAAACCTAACCCTAACACTAACCTTTCCTGATCCCAGACTGTATGTATGTCCACCCGTGCTCTGGTAGCTTCAAGGTCTCGTTGATGAGTAGGTTGATGTAATGCGGCGGCTGGAAGCAGTTCTGGACATCGGACGTCCTCTCAAGCCTCTCCTGTATGGTCTTCTGTGTTACTAGGTCATTGACGCTGGCCGACAGCATACCTGGGGAGGAGTAAACATGTTCACAGTTAGATGAATAATTGCAGATGTGACATCCGAAATGTTTCCAGTTAAAACCAGTATGTGTGGAGGTGTGTGGGGATGAGTTTAAAAAGTTATCATGACATCTTATGTACATATAAATTGAAAAATAAACTCTTTTTTTTTTTGGAACATACACTTTAATTTATACAATTCATTTTAATGCATGTTATGTGGTTAAAGAAGATACTACAAGATAGTTGATGAGACGTCGCTGAGTGTTCGATACAATTTAATGTTTTATTTTCTTTGTGTGACGTCCAGGGGCTAAATTCGCTTCAAACTATGAATTCCCTTTTTTATCATTTTAAAAATTGCCTTTAACATTATTATTATATATTTTGTTAAGATAGTTTTTTTTTGTTTATTTAAATAAAATCTTTTGGGAATCTAGTACCCCTGATCATTGTGTGAGGACCGTTGAAAGATAATGAAGTTAATTTGTGCGGCCTTTGAATTTATCTTTAAAGACATGCATAATCATCGTTGTGAAAACAAACCAGAAATCTCCACTTGGCTTTGGTTCGTGCTGAGTCGTGTCAATGTTTTTTAATGACGGAGTCACTGAGGATAATCTCGGAGCCTAATCTCCGCCCCCTGTGACGTTTAAGATCAACACGGCAATCAACCCCACGCCCCCTTTTGGTGAGGCGTGGCGGCATGAGGTCCTCACAAGTTAAGGATCGTTAAGTAAAGAATTTCTAAACATAATTTTCTGCCTAAGAAGCTCGGTTATGACGTACACACATACACTCACATACACCACACACCAGGGCCGGATTTAGCCTTTGAACTGTTCCGTGCAAGAGTAAAAGATTGCGCCTCTTTTTAATTATATATTTTTAGGAAACGTCCAAAAACAACGCTGTACCGCAGTAAATAACACAAATACTTTTAAAACAATTTTTTTTTCTTAAAATGATTTTTATGAAAATTAACAAATAAACAATTAACATGAGTGTAAGTCAATTTTTAAAAGAAATTGTAGTCCAGAGAATTCTTAAATTCGTTTAGATTTCTTTAGAATCATCGAAGCTGTTACTGAATTAATACTTAATTACTGATAGAGCGAGGTCTGACTTCCTTGTTTGAAATGTTGATCTCAAATAATTCTTGATTATTTTTATTTTGGAAATGTTACGTAAACAATTCTTCGAGAAACGCTCAAGTTTGGAGCATATTTCATTTTTTAAAACGAATTTCAAATCTGTCATGGGTATTAAAGATATAAAAGGTATTAAATTATTTTTTTTTAAAATAGCGATCACACCACTGACATTTCATCACGAAGTTCCCGGCTGTGATGTCCGATTATTCTCTGTCTGTTAAAATGATTTCCAAATTTTAATGTTTGCCATTTGCCAAAATTACAAAAGAACTAACATCTTTTAATTCATAAATATGATATGAAAAGAAAAAAAACAACAGAAGTGTGGTTTTGCAGCCTTGTTCAATAGACTGGATTTCAGTGTTGATACTCTTCCACAACAGTATCAAAATCAGCCAATAGCTGGGCTATCTATACAAATATCTAATTATCGTGTTCATACAAATTTTCATTGCTACCGGAAAATGCCAAGCAGCTTTCATCTAAAAGTTTCCCCACCGACAATAAATTTTGAAAAACAGCGTCAAAAGCTTAAGCCTTCAAAACTTCAAAGTAGCATCTATTGTTTGTGAATTTGTTTTTTAAAAAATACTCTATTCTGGCCAGGAATTTTCGGGCTTTAAAATTGTGTCTAGTTTAATGATTTTCCGGGTTGTTCTATATGCTGCCTATCACTTTAACCATCGTTTGCTAACGACACATCTGTGACTAGGAGCCGCTGAAAAAGTTTTACAGTGAAAGCAAAAGCCTAAATCTTTGGGCCCAGAATACGCCAACCAATATCGGTGAATTTTCTCACCATTGCAAAGATGTCTTGTGCAGATGGTTGATGTTAACCTACGTCCGCAGCACGGTCCACTAGTAGGGAAATCAAAGTTGTACAGTTTAACCCGTTTGTGATGTGCGCCGGTCAGGGTCTTAATAATGTGAGGTAGTGGAGTAAAAATGTCTTTTGGCCGCCAAGGTACAGGGGCGCAAAATGAGGCTTAACGTTTAACAATATAGGGAAAATCGAATTACTGGAAGGGTCGTGGCACAAAATGTATGATAGTTATCGCAAGGAGCAAAATGTCCTTATCACATCACTGGCGCCATAGAAAGAACGGTAAAACATCGCATGATGCAACTCATTGCGGCCTGGGTTTAAATCATAGCATTTTTTTGCTTTATAATATAATATTGATAAATTATATATTATTTAAAACGATAAATTTATACAATATATTTTTGTTTGGTTGTTTTTTTAAGGATTCATGGACTCATTGTTGAGACTTGTTTCCGCAGTTCTATGAAAGCAAATTTTGTGCACCTCGAATAATGGAGTGAGGCACTGACCACACAGTACACACACACAAAAACACACACTCGAGTTCCCCAATAGCAGCAGAACTATTACGTCATATCACTGTACTAAAGAAGTTTATATTTCTCTTCTACACCCCCACACCAAAAAAGAAAAAAAAAACAAAAACAACAGCAACAAAAAACAAACAACATAAAAAGTATCATACAATGTACACTCAAACAATCATGTATTACTATAAAAAATGAGGACTTAATTCTTTTTTAAGCCACACAAATAAAATAACTGTTGTTTATCTGATTAGGTTTATGGTTAGACTGTATGCATGCGCAGCCCTAACCCTAAACCTAAAACCAATAAGTTACTTTTGTTTATCTGGTTAGGGTTAAGGCTAGTCTGTATGTATGTCAAGCCGTAACCCCATCCCGAACACCAATAAATAACTGTTGTTGGTGTGATTCAATGTAGAAGGAATTGATAAATCTCCAAGTCCACTTAGAGCGAAACAGTTGTCTACATTTCTGCCATGCTACATTTTTGCTACATTCTTGCTCTAAAAGTGGGTTATGAAAAAGGTTCTTGTTCTAGCATTGGGTTTTGAAAACGTTGATTTTCTGTGGCTTGCTGAATCTCAGTTTTGGTTTTCTTAAATTTGTTTTTTTTTTTTTTTTTTTTTTTACATAAAGTGAGTAAACGAACAAAATCAATAATACCAGTCTCGAGAACGTTCGTATGTGAACATTTATTGTGATTAAATTCCTAACTTAGTGTCAGAATTTCCTGGGTTTGTGTGGGGGATGATGGGGGTGGGATATCAGCTTCCAATGTTATTGGCGATTTAATATCACAACAATCACTTGTATGAATAAAAGCTGATTTTTTTCATTTATATTATTACTATTTTTTTAAAAATATTATTATTATTTTCTTTTTTTTTTGTTGTAAATATTTGTTTGTTTGTTTTTGTTTTGGAAATGGAAAAATTTCCGTTATTTCTTCATAGCCGTACCCTGTCATTGTTGCATAAATCCCTTTCTGCTTTCATTTCATTCCCCAAAACACTCAAAAACGATACATTTTTACCATTCAGTAATTTTGGTTCTTAACGAACTATAACTCTCAACGTATCCTCACTTCAAAAACTTAAATGCTCTCCCCTAACTCATCCCCCCACCCTCCCAAAATTTCTGTATTTTTCTCTTCCCGTCATTCGAATACTTAGCAGCAATGTTCGTTATAAACTGACACCAATTTTAACCCCCATCCCCCACCCTCCCGCTAGCAACTAGCGATTCGACCCAACACCACATATCCCCCTCTCGAACGTTACCACCTGCAGGTCTGTCAACACCCGCTCATTCGCTAGTCTACACCCGCGTCCTCCCACGACTTTCACCTTTCCCCCATCACTCCTCCGGTGTTCCCCAACCCTCCCAACTTACCTTTGTTTTGAAACGATTGTCTTATTTCAATGATGTGTGTGCTCACACCCACGACGCACCTCGGCTTAAAATTCGTTTAGTCTGAGACAATGGTTCTCATTTCAGGGATAGCGACCTATTCATGTAAAGCCCCACCCACACTTTTTTTTCATGATGGATTTAAAAAACCATTTCATTAGAAAATTAAAATTAAATCTTTCAATTTAACGAATTATAATTCACGTCATTAATTGTTCTATTTTCCAAATAGTCCAACGCATAAACAACCACTACGGGATCACGGACAACGTTATCACAGGCAACAAGCGATGGGTTTTCTTGTATATTTATTGTTCAAAACAATAATTGTAGCTATACATAAAGGGAATGTTAAAATCATTTAAGGATGATCGATCTGCATTCCCAGCCCGGCCATTTTGTGTTACTCTGGCAATAGACCACGTTGGGGTGGTGGTGGGTGCTGTTGGTTGTGTCAAAACTGTGATAATATATATTTAAAAGACTTTCAAAATGTTCAATAGTTTTCTGTTTGTCTACTTGACCGAGAAATAGCGCACGTCTCATAAGATGTGGAAAAACATTATTTTATCTTACCTTTAAAAGTTAGAAACATTGCCAACTTTACAACAAAATCTGTCATTCAAAGATACAAAATGTTCAACTTTACCAAAAATCTGTCATTTAAAGCTACAAAATTTCCAACTTTTCAACAACATGTGTTATTCAAAGCTACATACATTACCAACTTTACAATATCTATCACTCAAAAAGCATTGAATATATTGTGCTCATTTTGGTTGTTCTTGACTGTGTGTCAAGTCAGGTTTTTATTTATCTTTGACATTTTGTCCAGCAATCTACCCATGTTTTCTCGAGGCTATGTAAGCAGTTAGAGAATGTAAGCAGTGAGAGAATGTAAGCAGTGAGAGAATGTAGGCAGTGAGAGAATATAAGCAGTAAGAGAATGTAAGCACTGAGCGAATGTAAGCAAAAAGAGAATGTAAGCGTGAGAGAATGTAAGCAGTGAGAGAATGTAAGCAGTGAGCAAATGTAAGCAGTGAGAGAATGTACGCAGTGAGAGAATGTAAGCAGTGAGAGAATTTAAGCAGTGAGAGAATGTAAGCAGTGAGAGAATGTAGACAGTGAGAGAATGTAAGCAGTAAGAGAATGTAAGCACTGAGCGAATGTAAGCAGTGAGAGAATGTAAGCGTGAGAGAATGTAAGCAGTGAGCAAATGTAAGCAGTGAGAGAATGTAAGCAGTGAGAGAATGTAAGCAGTGAGAGAATGTAAGCAGTGGGGGAATGTAAACAGTGAGAGAATGTAAGCAGTGAGAGAATGTAGGCAGTGAGAGAATGTAGGCAGTGAGAGAATGTAAGCAGTGAGCAAATGTAAGCAGTGAGAGAATGTAAGCAGTGAGAGAATATAAGCAGTGAGAGAATGTAAGCAGTGAGAGAATGTAGGCAGTGAGAGAATGTAAGCAGTGAGAGAATGTAAGCGTGAGAGAATGTAAGCAGTGAGAGAATGTAAGCAGTGAGCAAATGTAAGCAGTGAGAGAATGTACGCAGTGAGAGAATGTAAGCAGTGAGAGAATTTAAGCAGTGAGAGAATGTAAGCAGTGAGAGAATATAGGTAGTGAGAGAATATAAGCAGTAAGAGAATGTAAGCACTGAGCGAATGTAAGCAGTGAGAGAATGTAAGCGTGAGAGAATGTAAGCAGTGAGCAAATGTAAGCAGTGAGAGAATGTAAGCAGTGAGAGAATGTAAGCAGTGAGAGAATGTAAGCAGTGAGAGAATGTTAGCAGTGGGAGAATGTAAACAGTGAGAGAATGTAAGCAGTGAGAGAATGTAGGCATTGAGAGAATGTAGGCAGTGAGAGAATGTAAGCCGTGAGAGAATGTAAGCAGTGAGAGAATGTAAGCAGTGAGAGAATGTAAGCAGTGAGAGAATGTAAGCAATGAGAGAATGTAGGCAGTGAGAGAATGTAGGCAGTAAGAGAATGTAAGCACTGAGCGAATGTAAGCACTGAGAGAATGTAAGCTTGAGAGAATGTAAGCAGTGAGCAAATGTAAGCAGTGAGAGAATGTAAGCAGTGAGAGAATATAAGCAGTAAGAGAATGTAAGCAGTGAGAGAATGTAAGCAGTGAGAGAATGTAGGCAGTGAGAGAATGTAAGCAGTGAGAGAATGTAAGCAGTAAGAGAATATAAGCAGTGAGAGAATATAAGCAGTGAGATATTTTCCGTGCTCAACGTTTCAAGTTTGCAGATTCGAAAGTGCTATTCCCTTCTCAGGTCTAACCCACTAAAGTAAGACAACTCATCTCACCCACAAAGTACCGCGACCTGTAAACATTTACGTCCCTTGTTTTGTCAGCGGTGAGCATCACTTGATTCATCATTGCACGTCTCGGGTACATCTTTAAATCTTGTCTCCAGGTCTAGTCATGTCTAAATGTGAATCTTACAACTTTCCCATGCTTCTAGTCTCACCAGACAACATTCTCTCTAAAATGTTCCATGGTGCCAGTCTCACAAGACAACATACCCTCTAAAATGTTCCATGGTGCCAGTCTCACCAGACAACATTCCCTCTAAAATGTTCCATGGTGCCAGTCTCACCAGACAACATTCTCTCTAAAATGTTCCATGGTGCCAGTCTCACCAGACAACATTCTCTCTAAAATGTTCCATGGTGCCAGTCTCACAAGACAACATTCTCTCTAAAATGTTCCATGGTGCCAGTCTCACAAGACAACATAATTTCTAGAATGCTCTTTGCCGACAAGCAAAATAATTGTGTTCATATCTTGAGCTGCTAGTTTTTTCCAGTTAATTTGATGTCTAGACATCAAATAGCAAGAGAAAGTCCCAGACACAGAGGTCCTTGCTCAAGCAAGTACGAGTAGCATTCCAGCCATAATAAGTCAAATTCGCCTCCGTTGGCAAGAAAATGAAAATTGGTCATATACCCAAAGATGTGCTATACATCGAGCAAGCGACAGGGTATATGTCGGTTTGTTGGCCATGTCTCAGATACACAGACATATGCAAGAGACATAAAAGCAGCCACATCAAGAGCTGCAAATAATAAAGATAATCATATCGTCTTTCGTAGACGGACGTTTTCCATACATACATACATTCTTTCAAGTTCAAAGTTCTGTGTTATAATTGAAATGGCCGTTGTCAATTTTCAAATTAAATGAAATTTAATTCATTCTCGCTCTATTTGATCAGCGACGCACCCTTCGGAGTCAGGATGGTGCCCATTTGACCAAAGAGTTTGATACCCCTTAGAATCTAATGTAATTTCCACCAAATGTCCTGCTTGTATGTTTACCTGTGCTAATTTTCCATGATTACCTCGAGAATTTATGCGCATCTTGACAAGGTTATGAGAAGGGACTCGGGTAGCACACGAATACAATCTGTATAGTAGCTTCACCTTAAAATATTTAATAAATTGATATTTTTTTAATAACTTTACAAAACTAATAAGTAATTATTTTCAACTGCTGGCCGCGGTACAGTTCTGGGATGGTGCATCTCTCTGTTTATTATTATTTTTACCATGTTGAGGATTAATCTCGTGAAAACTTTAGGTTAAATCTTGGCCTCATCTTAGCCGCACTTCTGGTTTTGTGTCATGTGTCAAAAATCAATTAAATGGAAAAGACGTAAACAAGGTAAGGGTTAGCCTGACAGGACGCAACCGTTACGTCCTGTCATGCTAACCCTTACCTTGTTTACGTCTTTTCCATTTAATTAGTTTTTTTATAAGCCTGATTGCAGTCTCACCGCTCATTTTGTCATGTGTCAGTATCTTTGAAGCACAGTACAATATAAAGACATGTTAATAGCACGTTTTGAAAATGTTAAAAAATGATAAAATAAAGTTTGGCTTATAAGCATTTGGGACTATCGAAAGTAGAGGTTGGCCGAATATCCAGCATGCCGTGTATCCGGATCGGATATCTGGATTTCCAGCACTATCCGGATTCGCCAAATATTTATGGCTGATCCGGGTATGAATGTAGTTTGAATTATTTTAAATCAAATGAACTTGATTGAATAAAAGATTTAAAAAAAAAAAATTAAGGTTGTTATCGATTTACCGGTCCTGAGGTTGGGAGGTTCCTGTGAAAACAGTAACTTCAATAAGTAAGAGTTTAAGCTCATTAGTATTAGTTTGGTGGACACAGAAAATTATTACAAGAATTGTTGCCGTGCACATAATTATGTATGAAAAAGCAACAAAAATAAATGATATAAATTTTGTTTTCATTTAATAAAATAAGCCTAATCATAACAAATATTTATTTCATCCCAACCCTATTAGATGTCTTAAAAATATTCACACGACGCTGTATATTTTGAACAGTTTGTATCCGTCTCATCATTTCATTTTCGAGGCCAACGGTTCCTCTTCCACCATCCAACATTTCCAATTCCACCACACATTTCCAATTCCACCACCCAACAGTTCATATTCCACCATCCAACATTTCCAATTCCACCACCCAACGGTTCCTCTTTCACAATCCAACATTTCCAATTCCAACACCCAACATTTCCAATTCCACCATCCAACAGTTCCTATTCCACCATCCAACATTTCCAATTCCACCACCCAACATTTCCTATTCAACCATCCAACATTTCCAATTCCACCATCCAACATTTCCAATTCCACCACCCAACATTTCCTATTCCACCACCCAACATTTCCTATTCCACCATTCAACATTTCCAAATCCACCACCCAACATTTCCAATTCCACCACCCAACATTTCCAATTCCACCACCCAACATTTCCTATTCCACCATCCAACATTTCCAATTCCACCACACATTTCCAATTCCACCACCCAACAGTTCATATTCCACCATCCAACATTTCCAATTCCACCACCCAACGGTTCCTCTTTCACCATCCAACATTTCCAATTCCACCACCCAACATTTCCAATTCCACCATCCAACATTTCCAATTCCACCATCCAACATTTCCAATTTTACAAACCAACATTTCCAATTCCACCATCAAACATTTCCAATTCCACCACTCAACATTTCCAATTCCACCACCCAACATTTCCTATTCCAGCATCCAACATTTCCAATTCCACCATGTAATATTTCCTATTCCACCACCCAACATTTCCAATTCCACCACCCAACATTACCAATTCCACCGCCCAACATTTCCTATTCCACCACCCAACATTTCCAATTCCACCATCCAACATTTCCAACTCCACCACCCAACATTTCCAATTCCACCATCCAACATTTCCAATTCCACCACCCAACATTTCCAATTCTACAACCCAACATTACCAATTCCACCACCCAACATTTCCAATTCCACCACCCAACATTTCCAATTCCACCATCCAACATTTCCAATTCCACCATCCAACATTTCCAATTTTACCAACCAACATTTCCAATTCCACCATCAAACATTTCCAATTCCACCACCCAACATTTCCAATTCCACCACCCAACAGTTCCTATTCCACCATCCAACATTTCCAATTTCACCACCCAACATTTCCAATTCCACCATCCAACATTTCCAATTCCACCACCCAACATTTGCAATTTAACCACCCAACATTTCCAATTCCACCACCCAACATTTCCAATTCCACAATCCAACATTTCCAATTCCACCACCCAACATTTCAAATTCCACCACCCAACATTTCCAATTCCACCACCCAACATTTCCAATTCCACCACCCAATATTTCCAATTCCACCACCCAACAGTTCCTATTCCACTAGCCCCTCCAAATTTTTGGACTAAAGACCTATATTCTATTAGCACTACCTGGTTCAAAATGTTTAAAGCCCTCATTAGATCACAGATCCCGTCTCCAGATTTGTCCACGTCTGCTTACGTCTCGACTGACGCACTCGGCGCGGCGTTTGTTTGTTTAAGTTCACGGTAACATGCGCACCAACCAGAACTCGCTACCAGCAGGCGTGCGCTAAAAATGCTGTGACGGTGACATTTAAGGAGCCGCGCTGATTGCCGGCATCTGGGACACTTCAATGAGCTGGTTACATCAAAAATATGTTGTATCCATCTTTTTCAGACGATACACTGACACACCTTCTAACTAACCCACGCGCCAGCAACAGGTACAGATGCGAACACCAGAAACTAGGTCAATTAGAAGCATCCAGACGGCAATGCGTTCAGATGCACCGTGCGTGAATCAGATCTGTGTATTTATCTTGGGAGTATGGACCGCTTTCAATCTGTACCAGTAAATGCAGTATGTTGTGGTGGGCCGGAAGCACATGGCCCGCGGTCCGACCACTCGCTGTCTTTAGATGCATCTTTGTTACAGCATCGCAATTGTATGAATCATTTTTTAAAAATCCGAAATGTCCCCTAATTAAAGGGCCCTTACGACGGTTTCCGGGTTCAAAAAATATTCTTTTTGTGCGAAGCATTCCAGACGAAGTCATTCTACAGGACGAGGCAAAGGAGTGAACACCCAGATCCCCCACCCCCACTTCCAGCCAGTTACAATGTCAGCAGTGGCGTAGCTAGAGGGGGGGGGCGGTGAGTGCGGTCCGCCCCCGGGCGGCACAAATTATAGGGCCGCATTTGTGGGCATTTGAAGTGTGAAGCCGCCAACCACACTTTTCCTTTTGAAGGGGAAAAGACAAGGGTAAACATAAATATTCTTAATATCGAGTCTTAATTAACTGACTCGCGCAACATTTGTTTGATTACATAGTGATTGTTATAACTAACGCAAAACCGGCTAAAAATTTTAATCGCGTCTCAAAAAAAAAGTATCAATCTGTATGGAAAATTAAGTGGTATACCGTATACGTCACAGGTGGCGCTTTTATAAAAAAAACTGCACGCAAAAAAAAACAAAAAACAAAAACAACAAAAATCAAAGCTGGGTCAAAAATATATACTATTAATATCGCCACGACAGTTTTTACTGGGAATTTCGACATGCGCAGAAGTATGCGCTAACATGTACCTCATGACATTGTGGTTCAATTATTATGTTTAACTTGATGGTAGTAAATTATATCACTATTTCAGTTTTCAGAAAATTAGTGTAAGATAACTTGCTAAATATTAAATTTTATTTTATTTTTAAATATTTTATATTAATTTGTGGTGTCTGAGCCATGCGACCGACCGTGCGTGCGACCTTGCCGAAAAAACTTTGGATCGATTTTTAACCCACTTTCTCGTATACTAGAGAGCTGAAATTTTGCAGGCAGACTTATGCCAATTATGAAAATGATGTTTAAAAATGTCAAATCGATCGAATGGACAGTGATTGAATTATTAAAATTTTAAAATTATTTTATTTATCTCTTTATATCATGTTAATTTTTTGAGATAGTGTTGTGAAAGTTGTGGTGCGTAATATGTTCAACAACCTTTCATGTCGGGCAATAAGGTTCGCATTACATTGACATAACTTTTTAAAATATATTCACAATCGGTGCGTATTATATTAAACACGTTTTACGAGACATAACTAGAATTTTGTATTTTCGGATTGTTTTGCCATGCGTATTATAATGAGCATCCTTATAGTTATATCTCGTATATAAAGGATTTATAGTGAAAAACTTGTTTTGTTTTTTTACATTTTTTAAATTATAGCATTAAAGTGGCACACACAATTTGTGTTTTTCATTAAAATTCGGTTACATCCGGCTCAGTATGCGATTAGGATTGCCAGGGGCCCAGCTTGGGTAGTGATAAGGTGTTAATAGGATAATAAGTAAAATTTCAGATAGGTGGGGCCTATGAAATCGCTGGGCCCACTGAAGCCGCACAGGTTGCTGTGGCCTAAGACCATCCCTTATTGTACCTAAACTACAAGGTGAAGCATTATGTTAGAAAAATCGGGTGAAAGGCCCCTTTGATCTATTAAAATATAGTCAACAGTATAGATTGGATATTCTGTACTCAACATCTAAGAATTTGTTCAACAATTGCTATCAGTGTATCTATAGTTGTGAATTGAGCTTCTCAAAATTGAAGTTGATACAAAATTATCTTTGTTCCACAATGAGTGATTTAAGACTATAAAATCTTGAAATTTTCTTCATAGAACAAGATATTACAAATAATTTAAATCCTGATTTAAAAAAAATAAAAGCAAATTAATTTAATTGATAATGTTTTTTGGGTGTGACTTTGAAATATGTTTTTCTCATTTTGGTGTGAAGGGGGGGGGGTGCGGATCTCATTACCTTTCTTGTGGCCTTTAAAAAAATATCTTGTATTTTTTAAAATGTGTATTTATGGAATATCATCTTATGCGACATCTTTTATTACTTCTTACATAAATAGGACATTCAATGGTAAAAATGTTCCCTACATTTACTTCGTTTTAAGTACAATTATTTATTCATGTTTATTAATTTTTAAAAAAAAATTAAGTGATTGACTTAAAGGGGCATCCAAAATTAATTTCATGCCATTTTGGATGATTTTCACCCCCTCCACGTTCGTGACACGTCGTCACACATCGTCACAAAAACTGAGACCCCTTCTTCAATATGACGTCACAATGCTCCCCCCCCCCCCATAAAAGCCGTATTTTCTATATTAAAATGTGAATCTCGAATAAATTGTTTTGTCACTTAAATATGTTTTTATTGTAAGGCTGCGCTCTAATGTCGAAACACGCGTGGAACCATGTCAAACGTCATTGAATAAAGAGTCGGTAATCATATATTTAAGTGGAATTTTTTATTTAAAGTTGCGCGTTCCATGTTACGTCTAATATGTAACTCCCCTCCCCACCCAGGTGCGTGACCTCATTTAATGACGGGCCCTAAAGGGCGGCAAATTGGAGACCGCCCCGGGCGGCAAAAGTTCTAGCTACGCCACTGAATGTAAGAGCTTCATTCCAAGCTTTGCCTTGAAATGCTTTCACTTTAAATTATCTGTCTTCACTTAAGATCATTTGTATATGCATTAAGAAATCGTTTGAAAAAAAAATGTGTATCATCAGGAAATAAAAGTACTTTTAAGCTGATATACCTTCTAAAAATAAGAAAATATTTTCAACACTCAAGTAATTTTTAAAAAAATCTTTTTGGAAAAGCATCAAGAATTGAGAATATATTTATATTTGCAAAGTCTTTTTCGTATACGCTGTTAAAGTTAAGTGCAGAGACGGGACCACTCGTTAACAATACATTGAGCGGAAAAGCTATCATGTTCCTGTAAACAAAAGACGAAGTACCAAAGTATTAGAATCGAGCAAATGTTTTTGCCTTCACTTGCTTAAAGAAATGAAAAAATTATAAGTTTAAAATATCAAATTATGTTGTCAGAGTTGGTTCAGTAATGTAATAATACTTTTTTTTTTAGAAACTATAAACACCGTTTTTTATTTCAATTTTTTTGTGTGTTTTGTTTTGTTGTAAATATTTTTTTAGATTGACGTTGTTTGTTGTTTAAAAATAACGTTTTAACTACTTAAATTTAGATTAGTTTAATTATAAATAAACGATATCGTGAAAAAAATTATGCACTAAATAAAAAATAAAAATTTAACTAATGAATAAATGTTGATGTTTGTAAAACACGGAGAAGAATTCCGTTACCAGGTCACCAACTTTCTTGTAGGAGTTTTCATTGCCGTCCACCTACTGCTGCCACTAAAGTTAACAAGCGTGAGAGGTGAACGTTGTGATTTCATCTCGGAAACGATATTAAGGCTAATCTGCGGAAACGCATTAGCGCGTGACCCATTACCTGTGCGCTGAGCTTAGAGTTTAACACGTGCTATCGGGTTAACCCTGCGGCTTCAGAGGTAGGTCAACCCTCCAGCTGGAAGGTCAGACCTCTGGCGCACCTTGATTGAACAAATGTTCCATCTTTGACAAAAAAAAGCACCGCAGATTTTTGATTGAAGGATCAAAGAGTGATGAGGAAATATGATATTAGGATGTAGAAATAGTTAGGGTTTACCAAAGTATGAAGAACACTTTGTGGATGCCATTTTTTTTAGCAACAGTCAATCATTATCTACATAAGCAGACGGCTTCTGAAAGGCCTTTAACAACATAACATGTGCATAAGTGAGCCAGGAAGCTTGAGGAATCAGCAGACGGTTAAATGAATTTTACCTGTACACACCCAACAACAACCAAAGATTTGTTTTATTTCTGCTCATGCCATACACACGATATCACCCTGATAGAATCAGAGAGTATACCATTGAGACAGGATCAGCCATACAACCTCCTCATGTTTAACATTATGAAGGTTGGCATGTCCTGCGTTGGTTTAAATGATTAATTATGTATAAAGCAATTAATTCCAATTTAGAAATAAAACACATAGAAAACTAAGTACAACCCTCAGATAAGGATAAAAACACCATTCTTATTCCATATGCAAGAACAAACGGAATTGGGGCGTGGTTTGGGTTGCCTGAGGAAACCAGGAAAACCAACATTTATCAACTCTAATAAGAGTGCAGGACTAGACACAAACCATAGATAAATTTAGGACGCAAAAATCTTCTGTATAGAAGGGGCGTCTGTAACAGATAAGATAAGATTATGAGATAAACCATGACCATTTAACGTATCTTCTAAACATCATTAATGTTAGTGAAACAGAGAATTTACATAACGTATTCACTAATCATCACTGATGTTTAGTTTCATCACACATGCTCTCAATATCATCGGCATCCGTTTATCTCGCAAGAAGACGATGCATCACCGTAGGTCTGAGTTGAATTTCTTCGTGTGGCAGTGACAGTCTTTACCACAGCTTTTGCACACGAATTCTGTGCTTCGCAATGTTTTGGCCTTTGTCCTAGCTCTTCTGTCTGTAGCCATTTCCACCCTACGCCCCTCGGCTACTATGTCGCCCTCTTTTACAACTGTGCGCCACGTAGATCGGTCTTCTCGAAAATATATGTCAATGCTAATTATTAATAGCCGAGTCATAAATGAGAATAATCAAAGCTCATCAAACTGATCTAATCACATAAGAATGATGTTAAAGAGTTCGAAGATAAAATCTCGATGCTCAAACTAACTACCGCCGCTCTATTAGCGGCACTAAAATTCACACTCAAATGGGCTGTGAAGCGGCACCATTGTGACGTCTTTTCTTACACCCATTTCTCAAGGTGTATAATTTATTTTAATGAAGACTCGTACCTTCCCAGCATTCCACACGAACATATGGCACTGTCCTGTTAGTAATATATTTTATCTTTATGGAATAATTTTTTTTTTTTTTAGAGATTGAGACCACTATCTTGTTAGTAACAAATTATCTTCATGAAACTTTTTTATTTTTAGAGATGATCATTTTGACATAAACATGAACTAAATAAAGTTGTTTGTTTAGCCAACATCCAAAAACAGATGTCAAATATCCATCCCCATCAACTAGAAAAACCACCGCCGCTGAAACAGCTTTGATCGTTTGAGTTAACACATGTTTCCACTCAAGGGGGGAGCAAGGCGAGACGCCTATTTTCCGGGAAACGAGTTACGGAACTTTGGAAACATTGCTTCTGGTTATGGTGGCTTTTGGAGGGTGGTTTTCATAAAATTGCACTCACCTGCGGAATGTTAAATCTTCTTCGGTGCGTGACGAGGTTTCATGGTTGTTATTTGGGGGGGGGGGGGTGGAGCAGGGTGAGAAGGACCCAGGTGCTGTATTACATAGAGCATAACTGAGATGGTGTTTGTACACAGAGGTGGGTCGGAGATAGGAGGCTAAAGCCTGGCATGCTGAAATGAATTTCTTTGAATTTGTGGATAAAGCCAATATTAGAGCTTGGCTCTGTAATAAGCCTTTGTTAGAGCTTGGCACTGTAATAAGCCAATGCTAGAGCTTGGCTCAGAAAAGCATTGAAGAGATGTTAGAGCATGGCTCTGTAATAAGCCAATGTTAGAGTTTGGTTCTGTAATAAGCAAATGTTAGAGTTTGACTCAAGAGTTTATTGAGGGTATGATAGAACATGGCTCTGTAATAATCCAAATTAAGAGCTTGGCTCAAAAGTGCAAAAAGCCATTCCTAGAGCTTGGCCTAGTAAACCTTTCATTAAGTGTTACATAACCAGGTCAAAGTTTAGTTAGCATGTTTAAACCAGGTCAAAGTTACTTAAAAAGTAAGTCAAATTTAATTTTGTGTTACTACACTATTTAGAAGCCCAGATATTTCCTCGGAACGAATGTTCATTCTCTGTTGGGTCGAGCCGTTAGACTCTTAAGACCCGGTTCAATTTTTTGCAAGCGAGCCTCATCAAGCGGGCATCGCCATAGAGGTAATCCTCTGCAGGTACCGCAACTTCACCCTCCAAAACCCCGTCCAACTCGGGGCAACATTCTAGCACGTGGGCCACCGTTTCCTCGGGGCAGCCACACAGCCGACAGGCCAGTTCCCTTCTGTTGTCAAACTTGTATATGTAGCTACGTATTGGACAAAGGTCAGTTCTCATCCGTGTTATGAGCGTCTGACTACTACTTTCAAGTGTCCACCAGGGATCGCTTTTGCTCGGTCGCGGCATTTTCTGGTACACCTTCCTGGCCGTATTCCCATTAGCCCAGCCCTCAAGCCACTTCTCACGGAAATGGTCTTTTAGCCACGACTTGACCCCCAGTTGGGTCAAGGGCTTATCGGGTTGGGGCTGGGCTGCGCCTGCCTTAGCCAGTGCGTGGACCCTGTCTGATTGGGTCGTACCGCAGTGTCCGGCCATGTACTGTAGGACTACTCTGCCGCGACGTGCCAGGAGTTCACCTACTGTCTCCAAAATGGCACCTACCGTCCTGGCCTCCAGAGAGCATCGATCCAAGGTTTCGAGCGAAAACCGAGAATCGGTGAAGACCACGACGGTCGGGAAACTCTCTTCGCTAGACTTCCGTGTACTTCCTTCAAACCCCTGTGTATCGCTTTCAGTTCGGCTTCATGACTACTGTTAGCAGATCCACACGGCCCCGACAGCTCGACGCTGTCGGGTCCTGGCTGGGGGTATTGAATTAGCACACCGTATCCACTTCTGCCATCTCTGAAATGTGAGCCGTCTGTAAAGACTTTTACCACGCTGTCTCCATAGGCCTCGATTGTGCGATGAGTCTCGTCTCGCAAGAGCTCGACGGGACTGGCCCTGGTCACCGCGACATTTGCCAGTGTAAAACGTATTTCAGGCGGGTCAAAGCTTTCATGTGCCCCTCGAGCAGGGACCAGTTGCATTCGTTCCCTGTGCTTGGGTAGGGGGACCTATTCTTCTAGTTCGTAGACCGAGTCCATGAAGGAGGGTCGCTTCAGTCTTGTCCTCTTGACCCATCGGTCTTGTAATTGGTAGCAGGGTTCGTCATGCTCCAACCTACGGTATCGCTCAACCGTGGTCATGATTGCCTTTTCTCGCCTTATCGCCAGGGGTTCTACGTTTGCCATAATTTCTACCGCAGCGGTGGCTGTAGTACGTAACGCCCCGAAAATGAACCGTAGAGCTTAGGTCTGTAATCGGTCCAGTCCCTCTAGAGCCGTACGGCTCGCAAAGGCCTGGACCAAGAGGCTGTAGTCAATAGCACTTCTCACGATACCAAGATAGAGAGCTCTTAGTAGTCTTGCGTCTGCACCCCAACTAGTGCTAGCTAGTTTCTTCACCAGGGACAATTTAGCTGTGGTTTTGTCGCATAATTCACGCACATGGTTATGCATCTGGAGTTTCTGGTCCAGTTTTATACCCAGGTACTTTGGTGTCCGATCCCAACTTAACCTCTTTCCGCAGATCTGAAGCACCAACTCGTGCTTCAGCGCATTCCGTCCATTTGTGCAAATGGAATGGACCGTTTTGTCCGTATTGACTTCTAGGCGCCATTGGTTGGCGTAATTTTCAATGCGATTCAGATCATTCTGCAGCCGGTTCTGCAGTGTTGCAACGTCTTTTCCTGAACTCCATATCACCAGATCGTTAGCAAACATGGCATTCTGGGACTCGAGAATGTCTTGTAGGTCATTGACGTAGGCTAAGAAATATGTACAACTGAGCGCTGAACCCTGTGGGAGTCCATCTTCCAGTCGTGCCTCGCTGGATAGCGCTTCTCCAAGCCGTGTCTTAATCGTTTGGTTCGTGAGGAACGATTTTATCCAGCTGTACATTTTAGCAGTGACACCTAACTGCTGCAGCTTGTAAAGTAGCCCTCCACGCCACACCTTATCGTATGCCTGCTTTAGATCGAAGAACACCGCAACCGTGTGGTTCTTCTTCTGGAGTTCGTTTGTCAAGGTCTGAATTAAGCGTAGTGCTTGGTCCATCGGGTTACGTCCCTTACGGAACCCACCCTGTGACTTCGGAATGCTTTTGGTCTTTTCGAGGTACCAATAAAGTCGTGTATTCACTAACCGTTCTGCCACCTTTCCCACACATGACGTGAGGGAAATGGGCCGGTAGCTAGACGGGTGTTCGCCTGGCTTTCCTTCCTTATGTATTTGGGTTATTATGGCCTTTTTCCACAGCTTCGGCAATGCTCCTGTAATCCAGGATCGGTTGATAAAACTCAGTAGTTTTATTCGGCCTGTCTTGCCCAGATGCTTGAGCATTTCGTTGTGAACCTTATCTGGCCCTGGTGCTTTACTAGCTTCGCACTTGTCAAGTGCAGTTTGCAACTCTGTCATCGTGAAAGGTGCCGAGAAAACCTCGAATTGAGGGCCCGTGCTTTGTCTCCGGGAGCCCTCCTTTCGCATTCCGTCGATTGTTTGGCTAAAGTCAGATCTGGAGCCCTTTTTATTCACCTGGGCAAAGTGTTTATTCAGCGCCCGTGCGCGCTTCGTTTCACTTGCTCTTTGGCCCTTTGACGTTGTCAATGGGTTGGGGTTTTTTACTTTACCCGCACCAGATAGTGCATCTATTAGCCGCCAAACTTTTCTATCGTCTGCGAGATCGAATTTTCCGCACGTATTTACCCACTTGGCCTTCTTCGCCTTTTCGACAGCAGCACGGACTTCGGCTGTCAGTCTGTTGTACGCCCTACGAGCTTCGGGCGTCTTCAGCCTGGCAGCTTTTTCCCGTGCTTTCGCTCTTTGTCTCACCAATTCTTTTAGGCTCCTGTCCCAGTAGGGCCTGAATTTTTGTTTCCCGTTCGTCCTCGGACTTTGCGCCTCGCAATCCCGAGGATTGTGCCAATAAACTTCTCGTAGGTGTCGTCCACGTTGCCTCCTGCAACATCCAGCAGAGCGAGCTTGGTCTCGCTCTCGGCCTCCTATCTTCGCCAATCGGCCTTGCGGAATTGCCAATGCCTTCTGTCAAATCGAGGTTTGTCTGCACCAAGCACAAACTCAATCAGTATTGGGAGGTGGTCGCTTCCAACCTCCTTCTATACTTCCAGTCTATGCTTGGACTCTAGGTCCGCTGTGATGAGCGTTAGATCTGGGCGGGACTCCGTGCTGTGTCCCGTGTGCAGCAGCGTCGAATCGCTGTGCTCATTTTGTAATCTGATCAAGTTCGTACCAATACAGACATCCTCGATGTATTGGCCTGACGCATTCCGCTCGGTATAGCCCCAGTCGGGGGATTGTGCATTAAATTCCCCTGCTATTATCGTTCGACTTAACGTGACGTCTTCCCCAATTGGAAGCGCCATTGGATTCCCGGGCGTGTTATATACGTTCGTGATTGTAAAGCCAACGCCGCCTTTGTACACCCTCACAGTTAGGGTGTCAGTGTTGCTGTGGCACTTGGCTTCGAGCAATTCCTCGGAACAAATAACTATATTAACATAACAAAATGCTCGTTTGGTCCGCAAAATTTTATTAGGTTTGACAGTCTAGAAATTGGTTCTCAATCGTTGCAAACCAGTGTAGACTGACAACACACTTGCTATTAACACGACACTTAAACAGTTTGTAGTTTTTTAAATTTAGAATCAAGATTGTTTTAAATGCACTAACGAATGACAAACAACGACAAATGGCGGGTACAAATTTGTTGTTTATTTTCCAGCTGTTGGTATCACGATATTTGCCCTTGTCTTAGCCTCGGTTCAAGAGACCACCCCGATGTTCGCGCAATCTGTTTCGCGTTAACGTCTCGACTTTAGGGGGACGGAAGTCGTCATGTCAGCGTCAAGTAGGGCTAATAACTCATAGACGCCGTGTGTTTGTAATTATAACGTGCAAATAGCGAGATGAGCTACAAGTTCTGGTACGTTGCAATAAATCAACAATTAGTGTCCAGAGAAAAGATACGAAACAACTAAACCCTACGATGGCTTTTTGGTGCATTTCATACTAGGACCACTGCACAAGGAATAATTGAGTTGGAATCGTATATTTAGTGTCAGGGAGACGGTGTTGAGCTGATGGAAATTAACTCATTGAGTACTGATGAAAATGTGAGTCTTCTACACATGAATGCGACTTTAAGCTGAAGCGAAAATTCTTGACATGAATGAGAATTTTAAACTGAAGAGTGACTTCTTGACATGAATGAGATTTTTAAACTGAAGAGTGACTTCTTGACATGAATGAGACTTTTAAACTGAAGAGTGACTTCTTGACATGAATGAGACTTTTAAACTGAAGAGTGACTTCTTGACATGAATTAGACTTTTAAACTGAGCTGAAAGTCTACGTAGGACTGATTATTCTATATTGGCGTGGGACTTCTCTACTTCAGTGAAGCTTCAACAAGACATTAATCACTCAAAATCGTACATTCAGAGGTCACGATTTGTAGCCTTGACCCATCCTGGGACTTTTTTTATGAGCACAAACAGCTAAAAATGTAATGAAATAGACTTAGGACAGAGTTGGTTTATACTTCAGAAGATTCTACCAATGGTTATACTCGGGGACACAAACAAGGGGAATTCCAATGACAGATTTCAAGACTGCATATATCCAGGATGACGCTTCTAAAGAAGGTAAATTTAACGTAACATATAATAAATTACAATTAGGTTTGTAAAACTGCACATTTTAGTGTGTCAATTACTTAGAATTAATTTTTTTTTTAAATAATAATTTTATTGTTTCGTTGGAAATGTCCCGTTTTCTGTTTGTATCGCTCTTATTTAAAATTGCGCTTTTTTTTTTGTCAATGATAAAAAAATCATTTCTCAAAAAATTGTAAATTTTTTTATTTTTCAAAAATTTATATTCATCTGAAGAATATTTCAACAATTGTACATGTCACTTGCCAGCGGTGGTGTACAGAAGGTTATTATAGAGATGGAAAGATAGGGTGGGGGACTACGCCAGACAGTCTCAAATGGGCGCTTCAGAATTAAGTATTTAATCTCTCTTCTATATGGAGCCACTGAAGTCAGAATCCCTCATGGGTGCCGCATTACGTTGTCTCGACACTACACAGACTTGACAGACCCCCACGTACAAGCTTAGCCAAGATTTTTGAGTCTTTATAAATATATGCGTAATGAAAGAAAGGGGCTACTGTCTTCTAGGTTCACGGAAATTTATTTAGTTTTAGGTTGCATGTTTTAGGTTTTAGGTTGTATGTTGCAGGTTGTATTTTGTATGTTAGAAGTTGAATGTCATGGGCTGTGTGTTCTAGGTTGTGTGTTGTATGTCGTAGGTTCTAGATTGTATGGTGTTTGTTGTAGGTTGTATGTTGTAGTTTGTGTGTTGTAATTTGTGCTGCCTATAACTATAAGAGAATTTAATTGAGATTTCCCAGAAACGTATGCATACAATGACCAAGTTGCATGAGGTACAAGGTAGTGAGGCGGCGAGTAGTGAAATGGAGGGTAGAGAGGCGAGGAGTAGGGAGAGGGAGGGTAGTGAGGCGAGGAGTAGGGAGGTGGAGGGTAGTGAGGTAAGGAGTAGGGAGGTGGAGGGTAGTGAGGTAAGGAGTAGGGAGAGGGAGGGTAGTGAGGCAAGGAGTAGGGAGAGGGAGGGTAGTGAGGCGATTAGTAGGGAGAGGGAGGGTAGTGAGGCGAGGAGTAGGGAGAGGAAGAATAGTGAGGCGAGGAGTAGGGAGAGGGAGGGTAGTGAAGCGAGGAGTAGGAAGAGGGAGGGTAGTGAGGCGAGGAGTAGGGAGGTGGAGGGTAGTGAGGTAAGGAGTAGGGAGGTGTAGGGTAGTGAGGTAAGGAGTAGGGAGAGGGAGGGTAGTGAGGCGAGGAGTAGGGAGAGGGAGGGTAGTGAGGCGAGGAGTAAGGAGAGAGAGGGTAGTGATGCGAGGAGTAGAGAGAGGGAGGATAGTGAGGTAAGGAGTAGGGAGGTGGAGGGTAGTGAGGCGAGGAGTAGGGAGAGGGAGGGTAGTGAGGCGAGGAGTAGGGAGAGGGAGGGTAGTGAGGCGAGGAGTAGGGAGAGGGAGGGTAGTGAGGCGAGGAGTAGGGAGAGGGAGGGTAGTGAGGCGAGGAGTAGGGAGAGGGAGGGTAGTGAGGCGAGGAGTAGGGAG
>MUZC01002301.1:515414-526039 GCA_002072015.1 Radix auricularia | reverse complement strand
GGGGAGAGGGAGGGTAGTGAGGCGAGGAGTAGGGAGAGGGAGGGTAGTGAGGCGAGGAGTAAGGAGAGGGAGGGAGGTGATGCGAGGAGTAGAGAGAGGGAGGGTAGTGAGGTAAGGAGTAGGGAGGGGGAGGGTAGTGAGGCGAGGAGTAAGGAGAGGGAGGGTAGTGATGCGAGGAGTAGAGAGAGGGAGGGTAGTGAGGTAAGGAGTAGGGAGGGAGGGTAGTGAGGCGAGGAGTAGGGAGAGGGAGGATAGTGAGGCGAGGAGTTGAGTGGAGGGTAGTGAGGCGAGGAGTAGGGAGTGGGAGGGTATTGAGGCGAGGAGTAGGGAGGTGGAGGGTAGTGAGGTAAGGAGTAGGGAGAGGGAGGGTAGTGAGGCGAGGAGTAGGGAGAGGGAGGGTAGTGAGGTGAGGAGTAGGGAAAAGGGAGTGTAGTGAGGCGAGGAGTAGGGAGGTGGAGGGTAGTGATGCGAGGAGTAGGGAGAGGGAGGGTAGTGAGGCGAGGAGTAGGGAGGTGGATGGTAGTGAGGCGAGGAGTAGGGAGAGGGAGGATAGTGAGGTGAGGAGTAGGGAGGTGGAGGGTAGTGAGGTAAGGAGTAGGAAGGTGGAGGGTAGTGAGGTAAGGAGTAGGGAGGTGGAGGGTAGTGAGGTAAGGAGTAGGAAGGTGGAGGGTAGTGACGTAAGCTGTAGGGAGAGGGAGGGTAGTGAGGCGAGGAGTAGTGAGTTGGAGGGTAGTGAGGTGAGGAGTAGGGAGGTGGAGGGTAGTGAGGCGAGGAGTAAGGAGAGGGAGGGTAGTGAGGCGAGGAGTAGTGAGTTGGAGGGTAGTGAGGTGAGGAGTAGGGAGGTGGAGGGTAGTGAGGCGATGAGTAGGGAGGTGGAGGGTAGTGAGGTAAGGAGTAGGGAGCAGGGGGATATGAGGTAAGGAGTAGGGAGGTGGAGGGTAGTGAGGTAAGGAGTAGGGAGGTGGAGGGTAGTGAGGTAAGGAATAGGGAGGTGGAGGGTATTGAGGCGAGGAGTAGGGAGAGGGAGGGTAGTGAGGCGAGGAGTAGGGAGAGGGAGGGTAGTGAGGCGAGGAGTAGGGAGAGGGAGGATAGTGAGGCGAGGAGTAGGGAGGTGGAGGGTAGTGAGGTAAGGAGTAGGGAGATGGAGGGTAGTGAGGCGAGGAGTAGTGAGTTGGAGGGTAGTGAGTTGAGGAGTAGGGAGGTGGAGGGTAGTGAGGCGAGGAGTAGGGAGGTGGAGGGTAGTGAGGTAAGGAGTAGGGAGGTGGAGGGTAGTGAGGTAAGGAGTAGGGAGGTTGAGGGTAGTGAGGTAAGGAGTAGGGAGGTGGAGGGTAGTGAGGTAAGGAGTAGGGAGAGGGAGGGTAGTGAGGCGAGGAGTAGGGAGAGGGAGGGTAGTGAGGCAAGGAGTAGGGAGAGGGAGGGTAGTGAGGCGAGGAGTAGGGAGAGGGAGGGTGTTGAGGTGAGGAGATGGGTGGATTGTAGTGAGGCGAGGGGTAGGGAGTGGGAGGGTAATGAGGCGAGGAGTAGGGAGGTGGAGGGTAGTGAGGTAAGGAGTAGGGAGAGGGAGGGTAGTGAGGCGAGGAGTAGGGAGAGGGAGGGTAGTGATGTGAGGAGTAGGGAGAAGGGAGTGTAGTGAGGCGAGGAGTAGGGAGAGGGAGGGTAGTGAGGTAAGGAGTAGGGAGTGGAGGGTAGTGAGGCGAGGAGTAAGGAGAGGGAGGGTAGTGAGGCGAGGAGTAGGGAGGTGGAGGGTAGTGAGGTAAGGAGTAGGGAGAGGGAGGGTAGTAAGGCGAGGAGTTGTGAGTTGGAGGGTAGTGAGGTGAGGAGTAGGGAGGTGGAGGGTAGTGAGGTGAGGAGTAAGGAGAGGGAGGGTTAGTGAGGTGAGGAGTAGGGAGGTGGAGGGTAGTGAGGCGAGGAGTAGGGAGGTGGAGGGTAGTGAGGTGGGGAACTACAGTAAAGAACAATGGGGCTCAAGTTAAAATAACTATTTTTAAACAAAATATCCGATAAAACACAATATTTATAATTTTAAAAAATAATATCAATAATATCAAACGGATATTTATGCACTAACTGATCCTAATGTATGAACGGATATTAACGTATGAAACGATATTAATGTATTTTTGGATATGAATGTATAAAAACAAGGCCCGTAACTGGGCCCAACTCACCTATAGTTAGCGGATATCCTCTCCCGTGCAACGTCCTGAGACAACGGCTCGCGTCTGACCACCTGACGGCCAACAACAGTATCCAGAGGACGAAGATCATCGTCCAACAATACGTAGAATCTCTTTGTTATAACAACTCAAAGAATTCGCTGGTTTTCACCTTTCAGATGGGGAAAAACGTGAAGAGCTGTTTTATCTAAAACCTTGAATTTGTCCAATCCTTACCACTTTGGGGCTTTAGAAGATACGCTGGCCTGACCATACAAATCCAGACATAAGAAAATTGTTGCATTGCCCTTAAATGTTAGTAGATCTTTGCTGGTGTTGTTTCCTTCTGGGGGGAGTCTTTGTTGGAATGTTCTTTCATGGCGATGTCTATGTTGCTGGTTTAACCGGAAACCAAAAGGACATGAAAGCTGTCACATTGTTTCGTCACGTAAACATATCAAACTGTGTAAAATGACTTGATCTCTATGTCCAATGTCTTTTGTTTTGTTTCAAGACTGAAAAAATAACGAAATAAATGTTAGAATATTCCATTAAAAATTAATATAAAATAATATATAAATGCGGAGAAATTACTGAGAAATTGTTAACCATATGAGTGTATACCATACTAGAATGAGAGAAATTGTACCATATAAGTGGAATCAATAGAATACGATTGGTTAACCGTAAGATATAAGTGGTATTTTATACCAGCCCAGAATTACAGAACTTTAGTTCTGTTATATAATTCTTTGCATGTTTTAAGTGTAAACAGGAAGCGTCTAGTAAAAAATAGTTGAGTTTAGACTGAGTGAAAAAATCACAAATCATTGGTGGTGCCAAGTTCTCAGCACCCCAGTATTAAATTTACTTGTTAAATCACATCATTCTAATAGTTCAAAGCTACTTAACAAACATACCCTTTAATACTTTAAAGTTACTTAACACATCATATCATTCTATTAGTTCAAAGTTATTTAACAAATATACCCATTAATAGTTTAAAATTACTTGAAATATCATACCATTCTATTAGTTCGTATTTACGTGACACATCATACACGTAAATAAGGGATCATACTGAGTTTGACGGAGATAAAGCTTAAAATAGACCAAAATACACATGTTAACTATGTAAATAAAACAATAAATTAAACTTTTTTTTTAAAGACGAAACATTTGTTGCTGTTTGGGGAAAGTCTGCGTCGGTACAAATAAACAAGGGTTGAAATTCAACTTACATTATATGTTTCATACAAACCCTGTCGTGTGTCTGTAATCACTTAAAACTAATCACATGAAGAAACAGGTTGGCCAAAGATCCCTTACAAAAATAAAGCCCATGTTCATCAAAGTGTGAGCAGAAATTCATTCACATGTGGACTTATGTTCATCCAAGTGTGTGCCCATTTTTATGCTAGTGTGGGGCATGGTAATTCAAGCGTGGGTCAAAATCATCCATGTGTGGGCCCATTGTCATTCAAGTGTGGGCCCAAGTTCATCCATGTGTGGGCCCAAGTTCATCCATGTGTGGGCCCAAGTTCATCCAAGTGTGGGCCCATGTTAGTCCAAGTGTGAGCCCGAGTTCCTTCGAGTGTGGGCCTGAATTCATCGAAGTGTGGGCTTAAGCCCCAAGCTCATCCAAGTGTGGGCACATGTTCGTCTCAGAGTGGGCCCAGTGGGCGTTCGTTCAGAATCGGTTAATTGCCCCCAAAAGGTTTTAGTTTGCTTCCCGTTATCTCGAGAGAGAAGCTCTGAATATTCAGCCTTCGTTCTCACCCTCTATCAACACGACATATCCATGGTGGGCCAATGAACGACCGTCTAAAATAAGGCATAATTATTCAGCAGTATAAAATAAAATTAAAAATAAGGGAATAAAATCCCTGTTGGATTACAGTTTATGCGTAATGGCTATTAGGGTAATCAAATACAAACCTTTTCGCGCATAGATCGTTGCTAGAACATGATTCGAAGTGTTCCAGATAAATGACCTTGATCAAGACATAGATTACAAATGACAGATTTACACGTTTTATCAGATTTATATTTATTTATAGGATTATTAAAATATCCTTTTCCAAACGCTATTACTCTTTGTTCTTCTTGAAATAATTCTCTGTGTTAACAATAACATCGCTTTTACATTAAATACTGATACAACTAAACATTTTAATACTAATACAATTATACATTAAAATACTTACACAATTACACATTTAAATACTGACACAATTACACATTTACATACTGACACAATTACACATTTAAATACTGACAATGTTACATATTAAGATAGGGAAGCGTTTGTGTAAAAAAAAAAAAAGTAAGGATACTTTAAAGTGCAAACAATAGAAAATAATGGCTAAAATAAATCACTATTCCTTTAAGAAATTTAAAAAATGTAATTTTTAAAATTTAATACTTGCAAAATTATTAAAGAAACGTATAATCTAATCTTCTTCAAAAATCATTTTGCTGCATTTGTGTGACCCAAGCAACGTTTCGCTCCTCAAAGGCTTTTAAAATGACATTAATAATTTGCTAAACATAGAAAAAAAATAAGTTAAAATTAAAAAAAGGAAATACACTGTTAAAAAAATCAAACTTTAAAGGTAAACTAATTAGAAAGACGCCAAATGTTTATTTCAATTTCATTTTCCCGTAAAGTAGTTATTTGAAAGGAAAGAAATGAAATTCGTTGAAAATTATTTTCAAAATCTAGTATTTCATTTGAAATGAGTTCTCTCTCTCTCTCTCTCTCTCTCTCTCTCTCCCTCTCTCTCTTTCTCTCTTTCTCTCTCTCTCTCTCTCTCTCCCCAACCCCCAAACAAAAAAAAAAATTAAAAAAATAAATAAAAAAAATTAAAATTAAAAAATCAACAGATAACTCATTTAAGATTCTCTTTGTTAAAAGTGGTGCTGAATGGTAGGAAAGATTAAAAGCTCTTGACTTAATGACACATTGGCGGAAAGTTTGCTGTGGGTGGGTGGGTGTGTGGGGTTTGCGGGGCTGGGATGTTATGGGTTGACCTTTAACCTCGTTGTAATCCCCCAAACAAACTAAACCATTTCACAAGTGTGTATTAGACACGTAAACGTACCAAGGGGTAGTTACGGACATATATTATGTGAGAGAGTTCCGAAAACAAAACAAAATCATTTCGCCAAGAAAACGAGGAATTTAAAGTGTGAATAATACGTTGCCAGCGTGCGACGTAGGATATAAATGTTTCTTCTCGTTGTTGTTTGGCCGTGGGGGCTTGCGGGCGCCACAGTTGTTCCCAGTATGACGTGTCACTTGAATGATCCTATGAACCTGGCCCCAGCCCACAAAAATCATTGTTAGGGTAGGGGTCACCAGCGTGATCTTAACTTTATTTCCAAAGTAATATCAGTTATGAAGATAGGGGGCCGTGCATAAAGTACGTCACGCTCCAGAGGGGGGGGTAAAAAAGTGGGACAGTTTGTGACAGGGGGAGGGGGGTGTCCGGCCATATCTGACGTCAAGGTGTTTTATGTTAAATTTTAATTATATTGTTCATAAAAATATATCTGGTACGAAAGTGTGACGTACTTAAGGGGGGGGGGTGTCCGAGATTTGTGAGAGTTTGTGACAGGGGAGGGGGGAGTTAAAAATGGTCGAAAATAGCGTGGCGTACTTTATGGACGGCCCCTGGGGGTGATGGCGCCCGGGATGCCAAATTGTACCAAGCCAACAAAGATTTTTTTTAGGTAGAGTCACTAGTGTGCTGATAACTTTGTTTCTAAAGTAATATCAGTTATGACGATAGGGGTGCTGGCGCCCTGGGGTGTACCGAGAAAATCGTCAACCCTTCCACAAAAAAGAACCATTCGCTGCAACTTATTATGTAAATAAAACAACATAGTGACATTGCATATAACACCCTCCGCACCTATTTTATTACGGTAGAGAAAGTAAGAACATGTACTAAAGCTTTTGCTAGTGGAAGCGAAGGGGAACATAGTCCAGGTCGATAATTAGTCTGTACGAATGTAAATATTTTAAAAGAAAATTGATATTTTTTATAACAGTGAAATAAAAAAAGAAATAAGAAATTAATAAAATAAATAAAGGAATATTTCTAAAATATGAGAACATTTCTACAGCCAAATTTCAAACAACATACTGGATATAACTTAGTCTAATTCAAATGCTGCCGATCTGAAATACCAAGGCCCCGAAAGAGATATAAAAAAATTAATGATCCACCCGTTAGCTAGGTGCGATTCAGTGCTTTAAAGAACGACATGTGCAAAGGGATAAAAACGTGTCATCTCTATTCACAATGATCATATTGTAGTTTCTGGACATAATAAACTCCGAAAATCATCTCTCATTTACAAGACAGCAACAATTATTCCATCGAATTCGACGTCTCTTCTTATACTTCCTAAAAGATCAAACAAGCCCAGATGTGTCATATGTTATGATTAAAGATAATGAAAAACATTTTTTTTTATAATATTTTAAACCAAAAAAAAATGAATGTGCTTTTTCTAATACGATATTTAAAATTAGCTTACCGCTGATAGTCTTAAAAATAATTGATATCAGAGACTCAACGTGTGTTAATACTTCTGATATCAGAGACTCAACGTGTGTTAATACTTCTGATATCAGAGACTCAACGTGTGTTAATACTTCTTCGCGGCTGGAAAATATACCAGACTTTAATAAAAAATAAAAAAATAATAAAAAAAATAAAAAAACAAACAAACAAACAAACTCAAAGCCATATATCTCAATTTCTAATCTTTTTCAAAAAGCTCATTAAGCCTGCTTCTATTACAAGCTGCATCAAATTAAATGAAGTGTCTAACTATTTTTAGAACACCACAACGTTATTGGTCATTCTTTTTAACGTCTATAAACTTTTTGAAAGATCGATTTATCGCCACAGACAAGGCAATAAGCAGACATTATGATAAAAATTAGTAAATATACCCGTAAGCTATTTTGATGTTATTTTGAAAGCTATAGAAAAACTGACAGAGGCAGAAGAAAAGCTATAACCACAAACAGGCGCAGAAATTTTGATAAAAATAATGTAATCTGTATACTTTATAATATTTTTTTATATATGAAAACGCACTATCTGGGAATGTGTACTTTATGAAGTCCATGATGCCCGAAATTATTTCCAAACTCAAAGTCGTAAAAATGCTTTGCAGATGCTACTTACACATAGAAAGTAATGGAATACTTATAAGGATGCTTTGAAATTCTCAAAAATTAAATGAAGAGACCTTGGCATTTTAATCCAATCTTCAGATCAAGCAACGAGAGAGTGAATTGTTGGCGATCAAAGCGAATTTGTAGTCATGTTTAAAAGTGTTACCCTTCATTAGATGAGATCACTGCAGAAATTCATGCGAGGCTTCGGCATTTATAGAAAATAGTAAAAGACAGATATGACGTTTGTATACCAGCTAATCTTAGTCTAACTTGAAATGTTGCCTGTTAAAAGCGTTTTTATAGTAACTGACATGCCATTGTTTAGCACGGAATATTTACATCAAAGGTAAACATGAATTAGTAGCCTGCCTGGAGTGACTAAATTGTTGTCAGCAGTAACATGACTGGTGTGACTAAATTGTTGTCAGCAGTAACATGACTGGAGTGACTAAAGTGTTGTCAGCAGTAACATGACTGGAGTGACTAAAGTGTTGTTAGCAGTAACATGACTGGAGTGACTAAATTGTTGTCAGCAGTAACATGACTGGAGTGACTAAAGTGTTTTCAGCAGTAACATGACTGGAGTGACTAAATTGTTGTCAACAGTAACATGACTGGAGTGACTAAATTGTTGTTAGCAGCAACATGACTGGAGTGACTAAATTGTTGTTAGCAGTAACATGACTAGAGTGACTAAAGTGTTGTCAGCAGTAACATGACTAGAGTGACTAATGTGTTGTCAACAGTAACATGACTGGAGTGACTAAAGTGTTGTCAACAAGTATGAAAGATTTACTATTAGCTAACACAATGTAATGGTTATAGCAATTAGAAAATGCATTTTATTGGTTGAATTTCAGCTAAATTTGTTAGTTCCTTGTAACTTTTAGATAACAGAAGAGCAGATATTCTCAAACACTCAGATAAACCTGTTATTTAATTCGTTGAAGAAAACGCTTTGTTTCTATTCACGATATATTGCCTCTGGTATAAGGGCACAGAATCAAATTTCGTCCATGCCTGTGATGATGAGTGACGTCCCTTGTTTAAGATTGTCATAAGATAACCCAAATGTCTTGTCACCCGTGAACTCATTATCTAATGGGCATTACTTAAATATCAAGAAGGCTCTCACCTCATATAGGCCTTACTTGTACATCAATCGGGCTCTCACCTCATAAGGGCCTTACTTGTACATCAATCGGGCTCTCACTTCATATGGGCCTTAATTGTACATCAATCGGGCTCTCACCTCATATGGGCTTTACTTGTACATCAATCGGGCTCTCACCTCATATGAGCCTTACTTGTACACCAAGCAGGCTCTCACCTCATATGAATCATGAAGCAAACAAATCAATAAAAACTTTCTCGCTGCTTCTTCCTGCAAAAAAAAAAGTTTAAAAGACAAGAACATCTACGAGTTTTCTACTGCTTGAGACTTGAGATACTCAAATTAGTGCAGGACATATGTAGAGACAATGTTATAAATGGATGCCAAAATAAGAAACTTTACTTAAATAATATGCAGTTATCCAGAGTTTGTATAAGAACTAATTGGATAAAAATTGTGTAGATCTACGTGTTATTTATCATGACAGAATAGAAAAAAATTCTCAAAACATAAAAAGGAACTTCAAAGTTTGTTGTTGTTTGTTTGTTTTTTTTTTTGTTGTTTTCTTTTTTTGGTTTGTTTTGTTGGTGTTAAATTAAAAAAGGTGAACATTTAATTCGAAAAATAGGAGATGGACTTGAAAATGAAAGATTATATTAAAATGAAAGATTATATTAAAATGAAAGATTATATTAAAATGAAAGATTATATAAAAAAGGAAAGATTATATCAAAATGAAAGATTATATTAAAATGAAAGATTATATTAAAATGAAAGATTATATTAAAATGAAAGATTATATTAAAATGAAAGATTATATCAAAATGAAAGATTATATCAAAATGAAAATTAGGGCAATGAATATTTAGACCAAAGAAGATTAAAACAAAAGTACAAAAGGAATAAAGACGAAAAGGAGAGAGAGAGAGAGTGAGAGAGAGAGAGAAATAGAGAGTGAGAGAGAGGCAGAGAGAGACAGAGAGAGACAAAGAGAGATAGAGACAGAGGGAGACAGCGAGAGACAGAGAGATAGACAGTGAGAGAGACAGAGATAGAGGCAGAGAGAGAGAGGCAGATAGAGAAACAGAGAGAGAGACAGAGAGATAAACAGAGAGAGATAGAGAGAAAGAGACAGAGAGAGACAAAGAGAGACAGAGAGAGAGACAGAGAGAGAGAGAGAGACAGAGAGAGAGATAGACAGAGAGAGAGATAGACAGAGAGAGATTTTTAATGTCAGAAAGATAGCGTCTTCAGTTTGAGAATGGTTTAATCTAAAGTGAAAAAAAAACCTTTTTTCTATTAATTAAAAGATGAGACAGAGACTACCAGCCAGGATTGCCTCTTATCTTGACGTGGCAGCCCCATTCCCGTCCAGGCCTGCATGTTGGCACTTTGAGTTGGACATGACGCAACTTGTAGGCAGGAAATGTTTGCAGGCTTCATTTTTAAATATGCTTTTTTAAAGAAAAAGCAGGTTAAACCAGGAATTTTCAAGAAGCATCTTTCAGTAATTAGGTAACCGGATCACGCCAATAGAGGGGAAATAGGGAAACAGGGGATTGAACAAAACCAGGACACGCCTGACTCGGAACAATAGAACAAACCGAGATAAGTTTAAATGACTGGAAACAGAACAAACAAAGTTAAGTTAAAATGACTGGAAACAGAACAAACCAGGACAAGTTTAAATGACTGGAAACAGAACAAACCAGGACAAGTTTAAATGACTGGAAACAGAACAAACCAGAACAATTTTAAATGAATGGAAACAAAACAAACCAGGACAAGTTTAAATGAATGGAAACAAAACAAACCAGGACAAGTTTAAATGAATGGAAACAAAACAAACCAGAACAGGCTTAACTGATTGGATACAATTGAACAAACGAGATATTATGACAAGCTTAAAAGACTGGAAACAACAGAACAGACAAGGACAAGTTAAACTGACTCAAGTATCTGACTTTTGAACGGGACGTTGCCATGTAGTTGCCCCATGATAGATGATGTATCGCCTTTTGTGTCTCAAGAGTAGCTGGCGGATACAGCAGTTATGTATTAGATTAAATTAAATTCTATTATATTATATTATATTATATTATATTATATTATATTATATTATATTATATTATATTATATTATATTATATTATATT
>MUZC01002301.1:492490-512200 GCA_002072015.1 Radix auricularia | reverse complement strand
GCTAGAAGTAGCGATGTATCTGCGCTAGAAGTAGCGATGTATCTGTGCTAGAAGTAGCGATGTATCTGCGCTAGAAGTAGCGATGTATCTGCGCTAGAAGTAGCTATGTATCTGCGCTAGAAGTAGCGATGTATCTGCGCTAGAAGTAGCGATGTATCTGCGCTAGAAGTAGCGATGTATCTGCGGTTGAACGCCCGAACATCTCCTTAAGGGTATTTTTGACGTTCATCTTTTCATGCCTGTCTGCATCGTGTTGGATCTCATCGACTTTGTTTTTCAGACATGTGTCTCGCGTCTGACGAAGTTTTTGGTCCTATAGCTCTTTCTAAATTGTTCTATAACTCCATTAATGATGAGGGCATGGGATTGTTGAGGTGGGGTTTGTGGAATTGATGTTTATCTGCCAGCAACTGTTTGAACTCCTCACAATAGTCATCGAACTAAACTTAATGTTTTCTGGTCGCGAGTCCAAGGATTTAATAAACTGTGATGTAGACTATCTCACTGAAGTCCGCCCACACAGTCTTAACGTTCTTGTTGTTCAGCGTGGTGGATCCTGGTTTGTCCTCTAAGGAACTCAAGAGACTGGTTGGTATCAAAGAAGTTTAACTTTTTGAAGTTTTGACGTTCTTTGGGCTTCCTACCTTATGACCGTCTTCTGGGACGGATGCGGATATTATGCTTGGAGACTGTGTGTTGTGTCCCCTTCTCTAGAGTACGCATGTGAAACATGGACCGTGTACCAGTGCCACGCAAGGTTGCTGAACCACTTTCACGCTAAATGCCCTAGGAAAAGTCTCAACATCAAATGGCAGACAAAAAATTCCAGACCATGAATTACTAGTAAGAACAGGACTCTCACGTTTAAATAAGCCTGATGCAGTGCCAACAGCGCTGGGCAGGCACGTCGTGCACATGCCAGATCATCAGCTTACAAAGAGGCTATTCTATGGCAAGCTCACTGGTGGACCAAGAAATCGCTGCAAGGATACTTCCAAGACCTCATTTAAGGTTTAGGAGGGTATTGAGCATAACACCTGGGAGGCAGCAGCCAGAGACCGAGCCCCCAGCATACGTTTAAATATATAGAAGTAAAAAATATTTTTTTTAAACCACGATTTTATAAGAGGACTAAAAGAAGAAAATCATTTTAAACTTCTAAGTTCAAGTACTTTGATTTATTATGACTTTTAAAAAAAAAAAACGTGGGGTGGCCACACGTGGTGACATATATATAGCCAAACAGGGTGTAATTGATAGTCCCACGTTGTTTAACGTGTCATTTAATTCGATTCTATAAAACTATTTAGTTATTGACTCCTGACCAGACAATAAATCAATCAAAGCTCCATAATTTTTAAATCCACATTCTCAAAAAGTATGTGCACGCAAACGCCAGTAGCCCTGTCACAAATAAAACTATTTGCACAATTCTAAGAAAGGAATCTTACTCTTTCGGGTCGTCTGACACTAATCTAGGTCACTTAAAACAACAGGTAAACACGACTCATTGCGGGGTAGCATCGTCTTAAGTCTCCAGAACGGAAGTTCTTAGGACGCTAATAAACACATAAAGGAATTCACGAGCATAACATCCTGTGATCACGAAACGAGGCAACTTCCGAGTTCAGAAAGATAATGTGTACAACTAGTTCGAACAAAGTGTTTAAAGATGATTTGGCCTACTGAAATATTTTTAGTATCGCTAAGCCGATAAGGATCAATGCATCGAAGCATTACGATTCCGCAGTGTTATTATTATTAGATGAATAAATTGGAAATAATTAATTAAATATCTTTTCAAAAAGATTAAATTGTTTATACACAAACAGAATAGGACTGCATAAAGCTTTTTTATTAAATTTTATACACAAATTAGCTTTTGAAGGAAGGTATGATCCAGTGATACACAACATAATTAGTATTAGGGGCAGTCCTTAAAGTATGTGTAGCTATTTGTGATAATTTTTACCCCCCTCCCCACAAAAAAAGCCATTCAAACTTTCAAGTTTTTCAATTAACATAGTAATTAAAATTTAACTTAAAACACAGTGACATCTAACATGACCGGACAACTCTCCCCACTTCACAAACTGTCACACTTTCTTACACCCCCTTCCCCTCTGGAGCGTGACGTACTTTATGGATGGCCCCTTATTGGTGTCATTAAATATATCTCGATGGTGTCTTAAAATAAATATATATTTATTATTTTAAAGATAAAATAAAACCAGGGTCATAGAAATTATTCTAAAATCAGTTTTTCAAACACACACTCCTAAAAACTTTCTAAAAAGTACGAACGAATATAAAAATCCTCAATGAAACAATTTCCAGGAAACAACCTAATTATCAACTTGAGACGAAGTTCTCACCTAGTGATGTTTCTACCATCACACACATAAATTTTTTAAATCCTCACCTAGTGATGTATCTACAGACACACACCTCACCTAGTGATGTATCTACCGTCACACACATAAATTCTAAGTCCTCACCTAGTGATGTATCTACCATCACACACATAAATTCTAAGTCCTCACCTAGTGATGTATCTACCGTCACACACATAAATTCTAAGTCCTCACCTAGTGATGTATCTACCGACACACACATAAATTCTAAGTCCTCACCTAGTGATGTTTCTACCGTCACACACATAAATTCTAAGTCCTCACCTAGTGATGTCCTCACCTTGGTAGGATGAATGGAGGCTATTGGCCACACTAAACGCACGTGGTGAGTTTGAGTGTTTAAAAAAAAAAAACGTTCAATCCGCAAATTGCTGTCTGCTTGTACGGACCAAAGCTCGCGATGGTTTCTAATCCCGAATAGCGAGAATCAGTTTGTGTTGTTATTTCCTTTCCCTTCTATTGGTTGCACATTAGCATAATAGCTGCGTGTTGATAGGCGGTGTTCTAACGGATCCGTAGGTGTTTATGGAACGTGCGAATGGAGTGAGTGAGGGGAAGAGGGGAAAAACCAACAACACATCAACAACACAAATATCCACGAGTTTCGGTGGTACAGACGGACCCCTCGGCTGATTAAAGTGGCACGCGAGCGTTAAGGACGAGGGCACGTGCGAGTCCCGAGGTAACACCGGAAGATTACTGATCCCTAGAAACAGTGCTTGAAAAAATAGTTTTTTTAAATGTTGAAAAGTTTGACTGGGTTTTAAACAGAAAGAAAAAAAAAAAGAAAGAGAAATGGGAAAAAACGTTTAACAAAACGGAAGAAGTGTATTCCTACTCATCGCTTACCTTCAGGAAGTTGAAATAATTCAAAGAAACGAAATGTAAGTCTTTACGTCAGTGTTCTGTGTTATTTCCCCTTGTTTCGGTAAGATGAAGTAAGTTGTTAAAAGGGAAGATATCGATATGTGTCGGTTATGCGGTAAGCTAGTCAATTAGTGTATATTAGGGCACTGACTTAGTTAATTAGCGTATGTTTGGACGGTCAATTATTGTATTTTAGGGCTTTAGGTAAGTAAATTTAGTGTATGCTAGAGCAGTAAGTTAGTCCATTTGTATAAGTTAAGTTGCCACTTTCTGCATATTTTTTTCTATTGTTGAAGTATTTTTTAGCACTTAGTAAACCAGCAAATAAATTAAAGTAAACTTGCCTAAAGATTAAACAGATTATCGTTGATATTTGATATTTGTAAATAAAACCAAATTTCCGTTAAGTCGATCACCATCGAAAGAAAATACATTTTCAATTTCCTTAAGTTGCTTAAAAAATTCCGAGAAATGTCCAGGTCGTCTGCTGTTTATTTGGTGCCGAATTCAAGCAATAGGAGCGCGGTCTTATTGTTGTGGGTGAATCTTTCGCATCTGAATGAATTCTCTTTGAATATGTAAGTGAACTTTATGTTGTGGTCCCAGCATGCATTGCGCTCCCTCGGAAAATGCCTTTGATAAATCATCTGTCGCTTGCATGTGGTCAACACACACAGAATATGTTTAATGTTGATTGTATTCAAACTTCAGATGTGTGGTATGTACATCAGGTCTGACTCATGTACACAAGGTCTGACTCATGTACACATAGTTTGACTCATGTACACAAGGTCTGACTCATGTACACAAGGTATGACTCATGTACACATAGTCTGACTCATGTACACATAGTTTGACTCATGTACACAAGGTCTGACTCATGTACACATAGTCTGACTCATGTACACAAGGTCTGACTCATATACACATAGTCTGACTCATGTACACATAGTCTGACTCATTTACACATAGTCTGACTCATGTACACAAGGTCTGACTCATGTACACATAGTCTGACTCATGTACACATAGTTTGACTCATGTACACATAGTTTGACTCATGTACACAAGGTCTGACTCATGTACACAAAGTCTGACTCATATACACAAGGTCTGACTCATATACACAAGGTCTGACTCATATACACATAGTCTGACTCATATACACATAGTCTGACTCATATACACATAGTCTGACTCATGTACACATAGTCTGACTCATGTACACATAGTCTGACTCATGTACACAAGGTCTGACTCATGTACACAAGGTCTCACTCATGTACACATAGTCTGACTCATATACACATAGTCTGACTCATATACACATAGTCTGACTCATGTACATATAGTCTGACTCATATACACATAGTCTGACTCATGTACACAAAGTCTGACTCATGTACACATAGTTTGACTCATATACATCTGGTCTCATTCATATAGACAAGGTCGCAATGTGAAAATTCTCTATGTATCTCTCGCCAACACTGACCGTTGAAAGCCGTAACTAAAATACTTTCACTATACGCTAAACAACACACTCCCAACACATATGTAAATCAACATATGCCACAGAAATAGGTAAACTAACATATACTTTACTCAATGTAAATAAAAATAAGCCCATATATTTCCATCTCTCCAGGTAAATCAACTCTAGGTAAACCAACATATAGTCAACTCTAGGTAAACCAACATATAGTCAACTCTAGATAAACCGACATATAGTCAACACTAGATAAACTGACATATAGTCAACTCAAGGTAAACCGACATATAGTCAACTCTAGATAAACTGACATATAGTCAACTCTAGATAAACTGACATATAGTCAACTCTAGATAAATAGATAAACTGACATATAGTCAACTCTAGATAAACTGACATATAGTCAACTCTAGATAAACTGACATATAGTCAACTCTAGATAAACCAACATATAGTCAACTCTAGATAAACCGACATATAGTCAACTCTAGATAAACCGACATATAGTCAACTCTAGATAAAAGTCAACTCTAGATAAACCGACATATAGTCAACTCTAGATAAACCGACATATAGTCAACTCTAGATAAACCGACATATAGTCAACTCAAGGTAAACCGACATATAGTCAACTCTAAGTAAACCGACATATAGTCAACGATAGGTAAATAAATATGTCCCTCTCTAGATAAATCAGTATATTACCAAGTCTAGGTAGGCTCAAATATGCCCAAATGTAGGTAAATCAGTATATTACCAAGTCTAGGTAGGCTCAAATATGCCCAAATGTAGGTAAATCAGTATATTACCAAGTCTAGATACGTGGAGATATGCCCAAATATGGGTAAATAAGAATTTTATAAAGTCAAGTTAAATTTAAAAATGCCCTGATTTTGTTAAACAGTATATCATCGAGATTAGTCTTAAAAGACTTAAATCTAGATAAGTCTAAATAGGCTAAAATCTACATAAGTCTAAATATGCTTAAATCTAAATAAATAAAAAATATGCTATAATCTAGATATCTAAATTTCCCCTAATCTATATTCCTAAATAAACTCAAACCAAGATATCTAAATATGCTCAAATCTATGTAAAGCATGAAGATTAAAAATCGCTACTATGAATATTATCATTCTTTTTTTTTTAAACTACACCCAACTCCATTGAAACAAAAAGGGTACTCGGGCGAATACAATAGAGCGCCGAAGTTGCAAGAATCTTGGGGCGTCATCATAGCAGAGAGTGCCGATGATGCAAGAATCTTGGGGCGTCATCCTACAAGAGAGCGCCGAAGTTGCATTTTGTATTGCAGTATGCAACACTAACATACACATTTTTACAATAAAAGCTCTTTATTTACCAAGTTTGAGAATAATTTTTTTTAATAATGTTTCTAACAAACTCTAAATTTATAAATATAAACTTTCTGTCACATGATAGTAATTAAGATATGATTGGTAGAGAGAGAGAGAGATCACGTGACGATTGAATCCCAGAGGGCGCCAGTTGTTGTTGAAGGTGTGATGAGAAAGATGGCAGGACGTTCAACTGATTTCACTGATGTATAAAATGTATATATATTCTTAGTGTTGGATTAAAGTTTGATATGTTCTGAAGGACATATGTGTTTTAATGCAAGTTGCAATGTGTCAGTAATACACGCTTACAAAAGTGAAAGAGGTCCAACTAGAAACGTTACATAGGTAACCGTTACACATTCTTTTATTGTATATCATACATTTTAGGATAGCTAAGTTGAGAACTTACTTATTTCTTACGTTCATTTTTACTTTTAAAGTTATCTACGATTTTTAGCAACTCTCGTGGCTCGAGATGAATGAGATTAAACAACCCGCCGCATGGATTCAAAAATATTGCGAGGATTTGGCGAGTGTTGAAACACCTGAAATAACTCACCAATGATTACATCATTTCATCATGTGAAACATTGGACTGATTACCCCCCCTTTCCTTTTGCGCACCCCACGAAAACATATTTCGTCATAAGTGTTGCGCAATATGTTGGAATGGCTGCTGAAAATACTTCATCATTAATGTTTCAATATGTTGGAAAATACCGCACTAAGCGTAATGGACTAGAGTGTATCAATCGTGTAAAAGGGTTGCCGCTAGAAAAGTGAACTCTGTGAACTCTTGTCTTGATATAATCCATGACAGTTTATGCTGTCCAGTTTAAAAATATGTTGTATTCAGCTTGTCATGGTCTTGTAAAAAAAAACGATAGAGTCTATTAATCTGGCATGTATAAGATTTGAAGAACGGAATGGAAACAGAGAGAGAGAGAGAGAGAGAGAGAGAGAGAGAGAGAGAGAGAGAGAGAGAGAGAGAGAAAGAGAGAGAAAATAAGGAAAAAAATAACTGCAATTTTCTGAATTATTGCAATTCCCCCCCTCCAACTGCCAACTTCCGGTACGACATTGACTACCCCTTAAACTGCCTCCTTAAATTTACGCCACTGACTACCTCCTCCAACTGCCAACCTTCGGTGCGCAACTGACTTCCCCCCTCCAACTGCCACCCTGTATGTACGCTACTGACTACCCCCCTCCAACTGCCTTTCTAAAGGTACGCCGCTGACTATATCAATCTTCTCCTTTCTTATCATCACTGTAAGACAAAACCAAATGAAAAACTAAATGACATAGGTGTGGCCCCACCCACCTGTTTCCGATAGGGTATCTTGTTGTTCAGGTCGTCTATAAAAACGGTAGCCAGACTACGCAGTTTTATTCACCGTAATTCCCGTCTCTCCAGAGTTGATATCATTTGTAGTCGTTATTTACTTCGTTTGGTTTCTTGTTTACACACCTTCATCAACCGACCTGCTGTTCTTTTTGTCAACATGCCACCAAAATATGTTTCTTCACCTTCATATCAATAAATTACGTCATATTCTTACCCGTCCACGTCCCTTGCCCCACCATGGCTGACAAATGATTGCGTTAAAAGATTTTCTCAAGAAGAGAAGAACTAGCAACTGTGGAAATATTTTATTGAAAATAGAGAAAGAAGGAGAAATTGTGTTACAGGTATGTTATATGAATGGCTTCCAAAAAAAAAATAGTTTCGATATATCTACAAATTTTTCAACAAAAAAGAAAATTGGAATAAAACTTCTTTAAAACTGAAATATTTATATATGCTGATAATTTAGTTGTTGCTGAAGTCATTTTCGCTCCAATTGTTGATGCTGAAGTTGCTTCTGCTGTAGTTTTTGAGGCAGCTGTTGCTGAAAATGCTGGTGCGGTGGTTCTTTCTGCATTTGGTGTTGCTGAATTACTTGTGAATGAGGTGATGTTTTTTTTTCTGAATTTGTTGTCGCAGTAGAGCTGGCTTGATTTAAATGTAACGAACTGATTGTGACTAGACTTTTTCAGACTTAGTCAGATAGACTTAGTCACAGAGAGAGAGAGAGAGAGAGAGAGAGAGAGAGAGAGAGAACAACGCATCTTTAAGGTAAGCTATTAGCCGTGTACATGTAAACAACGGTTCAGGAGGTTTAGCCCTGGGTGGCATTACATCTCTTGGGCTCAAGTGTTTGCACCCTCGGGCTACTGAAGCGTTGTTGTTCTTTACATGGAAGGGTACTTGGAGTGACATCCTGATGGGAGCCCACCGTACACGCGGGTGAAGGAGAGGGGGAGGGGGGCGTACGTACAATCAGAAATGATCAAATTAATTAGCGCTGTAAACAAAATCAGTTCACTGAATAATTTGTTTGTATAATATACACAGGGATGACGTACTTTACTCACACAAGTGTATATTTTGTTGGTGTCTAAAGACGTCATTTAGTCAAATTTATGTGTACACATCCTTGGTGTGTAAGGACGTCATTTAGTCAATATGTGGACATTTTCATGGTTTGTAAGGACGTCATTTAGTCAATATGTAGACATTTTCATGGTGTGTAAGGACGTGATTTAGTCAATATGTGGACATTTTCATGGTGTGTAAGGACGTCATTTAGTCACATGTGTATGAATCTCCTTGGTGTGTAAAAGCCTCAACAAGTGAAGAACCTCTTATCTTAACTCTAATTTTTTTAAATTATTTTTTTTAATGCTTTAAAAAGAAGTTCGTTTATAATTTAGGTTAAAAAAAAAATTGAGAAAGAAGTTAAAAAGGAAGCTATTTCTTGAAGAAAAATTATTTCATAAATTCAACACTACATCTAAAAATGCCCATCCGTTTTTCTTACCACACACCCAAACTACATCCCACACAACCCTCACACACTCCCCACGCAGTACACTCCACGCACACATCCCGGGAACCATCAAGCTACAGTAGCTAACCACCTGCACTCCTGTGTCTCGCTCTGAAGCTTAACTCCTTCCCCTCCCGTTTGTTGGTAGGTAAATTAGCCCCAGGTCTGTGGAGTGAAATGTTTGCTAACACTGGGAGCTGTGGTTCCGTCAGTCACAAAGAACATGTCGCTGTTATATGTTTTCTTTTTTTTTTTTTCTAATGAGTCTACAATCGCCGTACCGAACACTGTACAATTTCCTGTGCTGCACATTACATTATAATAGATGATTTTCATTTCACATCGGAATTTCTTTCATGGCGCCCTACAGCACAAAGCATAAGTTTAACGGAAATTTTAAACAGAAAGTTTACAGATTATTGATTTGTTTGGCAGAATTATCACAAACTTAAAGTCCCGAAAATTTTTATTTAAAAAAATATCCTATGTAATAAGGCAGTTGTCTGTCCCTCATACTCTTACAGAATCCTAGAGACTATTACTAGCACGGAAATTTAAATCTCATTTGCATATTGAACAAATTTTCACCGATGTTCAAAAAGCGAGTTCCTATTGGTGCAGTATTTTAGTAATAATTCAGTATAGAAGTGCGTCACTTCTGCTAATAATTACTGTTACTCCTGAACAACATTACACTGATATGAGTCACAACGTCCTTGAACGGGCTTTGTTGCTCGTTGTTATTACATGGAAATATGAGAAAAACCACAGTACCGTATGTTGACAGGTCGCTAGCCCCATAGCTAACCACGTCGCTAGTAAATCGAGGAATTACCTGGCATTTGTCATCAAACCATGCAAAAATATAAAGATTTTAACGAAGATCCCCGTAGCCACATGCAAAGCACATGACACAAAGGCTATCATGAAGATGCAACTGCAAGCAATTTTGTTGCATTATTTATAGCCAAAGCATTTTCTATAGATAGGCAGTTGGACTCATCATTTAGAAGACAAGGTCAAGAAAATCGCAACAAACAGGATCCCATCTTTTCTACAATCCTATTTTGCGGCATGCGTGATTTAGTTCTTTGTGGAAAGGAATTAATTTCTGGTAATTTTTATAACCTGTTAGAGTTTCGTGCAATCTGGAGCTGAAGTTCTTGGTAATCATTCCAGGTTCACCGACAAAACGGTCCCGACAAATTGGACCCGACAAAATAGCCCCTGACAAACGGCCACGGACAAAATAGCCCCTGTCAAAACGGCCCATGTCAAAACGGCCCATGTCAAAACGGCCCATGTCAAAACGGCCCATGTCAAAATGGCCCCTGCGAAAACGGCCCCGGTCAAAACGGCCCCTGACAAAACGGCCTCAGACAAATCGGCCTTGGACTAATATATTGTTAAGATTTTATATTATAATTTTTACTTAACGATTCAGCGTCCGTTTATTTCACACAAAATAATAATAATAATAATATCACAAGAAAGAATTTAATAATAGTTAAACTATATGGTAGCAAGTCACAATTGTTTGTTGAGAAAAAAATAATATCATCAAGTCACAAGAAATAATTTTACAATTGAACAACTTTCTTAAAAGCTGAATTATATGAACAAAGGTTAAATTTAACTTAAAATTAAAAAAAAAATTTTTTTTAAAAATTAAAAAAAAATAATAAAAAAAAATAATAAAATAAATTTAAAAATTTTAAAAAAACAACTCCGTAAATTTATTGTAACAAATGTCAACAATTTGTCAGGGGCCGCTTTGACCGGGACCGTTTTGACCACGGCCGATTAGTCTGGGGCCGTTTTGACTGGGGCCGTTATGTCGGGGACGTTTTGACGGGCCACCCTCGGCAACCATGCAAATCACTGTAATTTATCGAAATTTTTGGGTCTCTCCAGTGTGAAGACAATGTTTGTGAAGGAAATAATACAGTTGTATTTTCTATACTTGCTGACGAGACATATGACATTTCGGGCATTGAATTGGTGTAACTTGGTGTTAGATTTGTCAACGAACAAAATGGAAAAATGATGGTCACAGAATAATTCATGGGATATATTCCTATTGTCTATAGAAGAGCTGAGGGTTTAGTCAACACCATCATTAAAATTAATTATGACAAAGCTTGTTGGTTAAGGATACTGCTGCTGTTATAAAATGGCAGGTAAAGAATGAGGAATAAAAGCAATAGTTAGAAAAAAATACACAAAAGCAGCATTTGTACATTGCAGTTCTGAACTGAACTGTCCCTTAACCCGACGTTGGGTCGTTGGGGCACCATTTTGAGCTGCTCACTATCTCATGCCATGTGTCACGGTTCTGAGCTGCCTTCTGGAAATCGCTAAATGACAGGCCGGTCCACTCTTTGATATTGTCCTCCCAACTCTTCCTTGGTCTGCCTCTTTTCCTTCTTCCCTGGACTGTGCCTTGCAATATCGTCTTTGAGAGACCTCCAGATCTTGTCACGTGTCCGTACCATCGTAATTTCCTCTTTTTAATTGAGGTGAGAAGGTCCTCGTAAGGGCCAGTGAAAGCACTTATTTTGTCGCGGACCGCTTCGTTCGTGATGAGCGCCGTGTAGGAGATGTTTAGTACCTTTCGAAAACATCTAATCTCTAGCGCATTAATTCTTTTTGGAGGTCTGCGGTGAGCGTCCAAGCCTCACAACCATAGAGGAAGACTGACATCGCCAAAGAGCGCATTAGTCGAATCTTTGATCTCACGGAGAGGTCCTTGCTTTGCCAGATGTGTTTGAGTTTGCTTAATGCTGCAGTTATTTGGGCCATTCTGGCAAGAATTTCTGGCTTTGAGCCTTCATCGGATATTATAGCCCCTAGATATTTAAAGGTAGGGACCTCCTCGAGTTTTTGCTCGTTTATCCGTATTTCATTTGTGAACTTCTTATTTGCCATGACATTGGTCTTCTCTGCATTGATTTCCATGCCATAGGCCTTTGATGTCTTCTCTAGCTTTGCAAGGAATTCTTTTAGTTCGTCCTCGCTGCCAGCTAGGCCGTCTATGTCATCGGCGAAGCTTAGGTTGGTTATAGTTCTCCCTCCGATGTTGACCGTTCCGACATGGTTTTCGAGCACAAGTGACAAAATTCTTTCTAGGAAGAGGTTGAAGAGGATGGGGGAGAGTAAACACCCTTGTCTGACACCAACAGTGGTCTTGAACCAATCTCCCAGCTTGCTGTTGTAGAGTACTGCGCTGGTTGCTCTGTTGTACAGGTTCTTGATCACAGCAATGAGGTTAGCATTAATATTAAACTTGTGCATGGTGCCCACAGTGCTGCATGCAACACTCTGTCAAACGCATTTTTAATGTCTATGAAGACATGAAAGAGGTCGCTCTGGTGTTGCAGATGTTTTTCACAGAGCACTCGCAGGTTGAAGATCTGCTCCGTTGTGCTCCTTCCTGCTCTGAAGCCTTCCTGTTCTTCTGCAATGATCTGCTCTGCTTGTGGTTTCAGTCTGTTTAGTATTACCATGAGCATGACTTTGCTGGGGTGACTAATCAGGCTAATTGTACGGTAGTTCTGACACAATTGTAGATTACCCTTCTTTGGGAGCGTGATAACCAGCGATTGAGTCCAGGGTGTTGGCCATTCTCCTGTCTGCCAGATCTTGTTGCACATGTTGGTTCAATGCAGTTCACATAAACTTAATCTTGTCGTGAACGATTTAAATAATATGAATGCTTTACGAAACACAATAGGAACAATCAAATCATTTAAAGTGTTTTCCGAGAAAGTAATCAGCGAAAAAAACTAAATCAAAATGTTCGTTTGCTATGTGAAACTACATGGACACATAAATATAAATGCTGTCGTATTTTTGCTAAAAATGTGACAGAAATTTTATTTACAACAATCAGTAATGTAATCAGTTATAATTGCAGATATAATTCTTTTTTATGTTTGATATGTGTACACTGTTTCAATGTAATTAACTTGCGGGGAATTTAGTTCAGTTTTATTGTAACAAATTTATGACATTTTTCTCAAATGTAAGGAGGGGCAAATGCCCCCCTTGCCCCCCTGTATACGCCCATGCTTTCAAGCCATGTTTATGTAGTACTCGCTTCTAATGACGCGTTCAATAAATCGTAAGGATCATAAAAATTAAAATGTCATGGTTCCAAAATGTACATCAATTAGTGGTTTATAGGTCGGAATAAGACATATGAAGGATTTATGTATAGGATTTGTTGCTTTTTTGGTTGGGGAAATGATCTGAAATGTGGGGTTACTGATCTGAAATGTGGGGTTACTGATCTGAAATGTGGTGTTACTGATCTGAAATGTGGGGTTACTGATCTGAAATGTGGTGTTACTTGTCTGAAATGTAGGGTTACTGATCTGAAATATGGTGGAACTGGTCTGAAATGTAGGGTTACTTATCTGAAATATGGTGGAACTGACGTGTAAAATGGCAGTACCGATCTGAAACGTGTTGATACATGGGTAGATTACTATCGTGGCTGACTTTCAGCGTTTGGTTCTGTGACCTTTTCAACGGCTGCGAGTTTCCATTAATCTTTTCCCGCATCTACCTCGTCTCTCTAATAAATGTCTAGTTTTTTTTTGTCTCCCTTTCTGGCTCCCTTGTATTAAGTATGTAAAGATGATATATCAATATTCATATATTATTGTATAGCAACTCTGGCCTAGCCGCGGCTCGTGCGCTGCATGCGGCTCTTCTGTGTTCACATTGTGTTTCGCGTACAATTTACGAAAGACATGTTACAAGGAAAACTGGCAGATTTCCAAGCCAGGATTAATGACCCATATTGCTTCAATACGGCTCTCGTCAATTTTTTTCTATTTTAAAATGGCTCTCATTTACTACAGGTCTAACCTCCTATTTTATATAGTATAAAGGAACGTCCTGAGTCTAAACATTTTTACAGTGTTGCCATGACGGAATTTCAGATATTGCAGCTACTGGTATTTTGTATGCTAGCAATTACCCATGATAGAATCCACATGGAAAATAGACTTAGAAAACGATTTGGTACGTTGGCTCCAAATGGATTTAACCAAATTCAGAATTTTACCTAAGTGCAGAATCATTTTCCCGTTGTGGTTTTCTCTGTAACTTTAGATACTTCAACTTCCCCCCTTTACCTATATCCTGTGTTCTTGTTTGTTTGTTTTTTCCTTTTTAAAAAAAAAAAAATTTACATAAATAATTTATGATATAAGATGTTTTAAGAATTTAAATATTACATCTGTAAGTACGTATTTCATGTTATTGTACCAATGAAGGCTATAGCACAAATGTCTACGGTAGTGTTAGTTTATAAATAACGCTCAAATGTATTGCTTTCTTGCACAAATAGTTTGTGTACTTTGTATTTTATTTAAAAGCTTTATTGCAGCCCCATTCTATATGATATATCAATATTATTAATATCAACAGATGGTAATAGTTTTATTCACTAGACACTCAGTAAGCCAGAGATGTTAAAATTATTTGGCTTACAATCATATAAGTCAATCAGCGATATAAAATGAAATATACGAAAGTGTCGCGGTTCCTGCCAACATTTGCACATTTACAAATTGCGCACCGGTGCGAGGTGTATTTTACGATGATAGCTCATGTCACACGGAGTGACCATGCATAATTGAATATTGACTCGCTTCGAGAGTTAGGTCCCCTGGCATCTTTTTACATCGGACGCTTTTCATCTATCATAGGGAGCGCTGTTGACAAAATGGCGGCCCGGTGCCCGGCAAGTGATTGCAGTGCATCTCCCCAGACGTTCAAATAATGGCACCAGCATCGTGCTCAGAGTCCTGCCCCTTGTATGGACGCATTCGGTTGTTGGAGATCTGGCAGGGTCCTCTTGTGAAGTCTGCGTCTCTTGTCGTGGTGGTCGTGACATTTAGAAACAAAGGATTGGTGCAAAGAGATGCGCAGTGGATGGATTTCACGCTAGTATCGATCGGGGGGAGGGGGTCATATTGAGGGCGTGGCGTGTCATGGGGGCTCTGGTCATGTAGACGTCATAAGTTGGAGTATTCACATCATGCAGTGGCCGGTCAAACATTTTGTGTTAAGACAAGCAGATCTATCTTGGACACACCTCTCACACTGTTCACTTTAGAAGCAGTTCCTGCATATTCTAGGTATTGGTCTAAGCTCAAACATGCACAGTTCAGAAGGGTAGTCAAAAATGAAAAATGAATATAATATAGCTTTGTAAAAGTTTTTATTTTGACCTGAAAAACTTAACTTTATTTTGCTTCAACAGTGTCGTCAATATAACTTTCCTCCATTGTCCAGTGAATGCCCTGCTCGAAACGAAACAAATGCGATGATACTATTACATTCATTGTGTTAACTTTCCAAGACTTGATATTCATAATGTTGATATACCAAGACTTGACATACGAAATGTTGATATATCAAGACTCAACATTGATAATCTTGATACATCAAGACATTTTAAAAATATTTTTTACATACTAGGACTTGATATCTACAAGTTTGATACACCAAAAACTTGGCATTTCCTAATGATGAGATTATTCAATATAATAACAGTTTAGTGCTGGTTCCCAACTGCTTCAATCGATCAGACATACAGTGACCGTTTCCTGACACAGTGAACTATTCGTGACGCAGTGACCTATTCCTGGTAGAGTGTCCTATTCCTGACACAGTGACCTATTTCTGACAGAGTGACCTATTTCTGACAAAGTGATCCATTCCTGACGCAGTGACCTATTCCTGACAGAGTGACCTATTTCTGACACTGTAACCTTTTCTTGGCACAGTGTCCTATTCCTGACACAGTGACATATTCTTGTCTCAGTGACCTATTCCTGACGCAGTGACCTATTCCTGGCACAGTGTCCTATTCCTGGCACAGTGTCCTATTCCTGACACAGTGACCTATTCCTGACACAGTGACCTATTCCTAACACAGTGACCTATTTCTGACAAAGTGTTTTATTCCTAACGCGATGACCAATTCCTGACACTGTGACCTATTCCTGACACAGTGACCTATTCCTGACACAGTGACCTATTCCTGACACAATGACCTATTCCTGACACAGTGACCTATTCCTGACACAGTGACCTATTTCTGAAAAAGTGACTTATATCTGCTACAGTGTCCTATTCCTAAACACAGTGACCTATTTCTGACAAAATGACCTATTCATGACGCAGCTACAGCTTTGAGTCAATAAGCAGTCTCACGACGAAAGATTGGTACTTGAAATACATTTAATGAATTCATTTCATTTAAGTTTAAATGTAAAAAAACATATGAAGTATTTTAATTTCAAGTTTAACAAAGCATTCAACTAAAGAAATAAAGAAACCATTAAACAGTTCTTTTTTTTTTTTTTTACCCATGTGTATCCATCCTCTGGCCTGGTTTTAGAACCGTTTTTAGCAGGAACAAATTTTTAGACGCTAGTGATAGTGGCTGCGAACAAATCCATCTCTCTCCCGTTAACTAAATGCCATCAGACTTTTGACGTGGCAGATCATATCATTTAACTCTCACCCTCTTTCACCCAGGCCCTCATTTACCTGTTGTCTGAGCTCACTACACTGTTAATCACCACTTCTGTCAGAGACAGACAGACAATAGAAATGCGTTTTTTTTGGTTAGTTTGTTTGTTTGTTTGTTTGTTTTTTGTTTTGTTTTTTGTTTTTTTGTGTTGTTGTTGTTGTTGATTTTTGTTCTTGTGAAAAGAAAAAGATTTTTTTAACTGTCAGTGGATTGGCCAAATACGCCCCACCTATTTTACTTTCCTCAAAACAATCAATTAACTTTCAATATTATTTATTATCCGTATTTCTATTGTCTTACAAGGAGAGTGCTATGTTCAACTGTACAAACTTGGCCCAAATTCTATGATGAAAATTTAACGTCATTTAACTATGAAACTTTTTGAAGTACACACATAATTTTCATATCTATTTACAAGTGAAGATAGTTAGAGTTAGAGGTTCCTAGAACCACTCTGATGGTAGGACATCTTACTGAAGACAACAAACGACACAACTACCAACAGACTAGCGACATAGTGTTAGGCATTAGATAGTATCAGGTACTAGATAATATTAGGTCCTAGATAGTATCAGGTACTAGATATCATTAGGCCCTAGATAGTATCAGGTACTAGATAATATTAGGCCCCAGATAGTATTAGCTACTAGATATCATTAGGCCCTAGATAGTATCAGGTACTAGATAATATTAGGCCCTAGATAGTATTAGGTACCAGATAATATTAAGCCCCAAATAGTATTAGGTACTGGATAATATTAGGTCCTAGATAGTATCAGGTATTAGATAATATTAAGCCCCAAATAGTATTAGGTACTAGATAATATTAGGCCCTAGATAGTATCAGGTACTAGATAATATTAAGCCCCAAATAGTATTAGATACTAGATAATATTAGCTCCTAGATAGTATTAGGTACTAGATATCATTAGGCCCTAGATAGTATCAGGTACTAGATAATATTAGGCCCCAGATAGCATTAGCTACTAGATATCATAGGCCCTAGATAATATCAGGTACTAGATAATATTAGGCCCTAGATAGTATTAGGCACTAGAAAATATTAGGCCCTAGATAGTATTAGGTACTAGATAACATTAGGCCCTAGATAGTATTAGGTACTAGATAATAATAGCTATTAAATAGTGTTAGTTAGGTATTAGATGGTGTTAGGTATAAGATCCACGGGGAAAAAAAATCTTCTAGAATAATTTAGAACAGGGACCATGGTCTGTTCATTATAAAAGTGTAAAACGAATATTGAAATAACATCTATCACAAAGGTTAGAGAGAAATGTAACTCAGTTTACCACTAAAAACTAGAACTATTAACGATTAATTTGAATTTAAGCGTAAACGTTTGAATAATTAACGATTAAATAATTGTTAATTTAGATTAAAGTATTAAAGCCAAAAACTAAAATTTAAAATGTCATGAGTAACACTTATTAAACGTTCTAGTTGAAAATCTAAATAACACTGGAATGTCTCCCTTCTATGTCAGCTTTTATCCAACTACTCAAAAAGACAAGTGTGCTGACATCGTTTGGTTTAAGTGATGAGTGGGTCTAATTGATAATATAACAAGCCGAGCTGAACAATCATTCACATGGAACTGAGGCAACTGGTACGCACAAGACAGTCTCAGCAAGGAATGACATAATCTGATATCAGTGTTCATTAAGTTTTCATCATGATTGTAGAGGGTTAAGGGATTCAGGAACTTTCATCTCCATCTTGTAGCGCAATAATTCATTAGAAAAGCAGTCATCAATTTCTGTCTTAGAGTCAGACTCCATTACTGCCATTAGCTTAATACGCTTTTCATTTGATTTGATAAGTAGGCGAAGTGTTAGAACCATGGTAGGTAATCATTATCAACATTTTTTTTGAACATTCCCGTCAGTCTTTAGTTTAAAACCAAAATGTTCCTGTAATCTTCAGGATATTTGTTATTATTATCGGCCACCATTTTTTAATACTTTTTTAAAAATACTTTTTTACTTCAAATAATTTGTAAGTGATTGGTCAATTAATAGTTAAAAATAATTTAATCGGTAAAATTTTAAAAGGATTAATCGAGAAATTAAACGTTAATTTCCACAGTCCTCCTAAAAACCAAATGCATTAATGATTAATAAGAAATAAGTAATAATTGTAAGACAATCGACATACTAACAAAATAAATTGTAAAAATAAATGTATCCGACGTTTATTAGTCTCAATCTGACGTGCTTATGTAAGTATGTATATAACACATTTGGCATACATTTACAACGATATAAGCGTTGATTTGCATTACTTTTGGCATACAGTTATACTGATGCATGCGTGGGTATACATCACTTTTAGTACAAAGTTACAAGGATGTATGCGTGGGTACATTCACTTTAGGCACACATTTACCAGGATGTATGCGTGGTATATATTACTTTTGCCATATAGTTACAAGGATGTATGTGTGGGACTGGCACAGTAACATTTACCGAGATCAGAGTTTCGACAGTGAGAGCAATTAAACCGCTAGGCGCCTTCGGTCCGGTTTGGTGCTTTGTAGAAAAACAACTATCGGAAAAACCCGAATACACGACTCGTTGAAATGCACACCAAGTCCTCAGAGTACTGACCTAAACAATAGAGTAGCTGTTGTCGGTCGTGGCGTCCCGCAGTCCCTATCTAGTCATCATATCCAGGGGTGAGGGGGGGAGGATCTCGTTCATAATAAACAACCAGTTTAACCTTCAGGCGCCTGAGTGAGTCTCAACCCAAAAGATTCACTGTCGGTGATACAATATTTTTAAGTGCAGTCCTGCGGCGTGTTACGTTCTCTCTCTGATCGACCGAGACCCCTCACGATTCTCATTATTAAATGTCGCACTTTTAGGGCTAATGACAATATCGTGTTATGACGTGTGGTAATGGGGGTTCAACCAACTTTAGTGGCTAGAGAACAGTAGTTCGAATCCTAGCGAGCTCACACCCCCTTCAGGAGTTACTATCGATAAAGGGATCGATTGACGTTTGAATGGGTGGATGCAAAGGTTCCCTTTAAGCTGCGTGGGTGCACGGCCGCGTATATATCTTACTGACACCATGCATCAGTTTAGAAATACCGCGCAGCAAACTTTGTAATATATATATATATATA
>MUZC01002301.1:481558-492164 GCA_002072015.1 Radix auricularia | reverse complement strand
ATATATATATATATATATATTGCCCAAAAAAATGGATGATGTGCAACTTTTCACACGAGTATCTATACTGTGCACACGCTCCAACGAACCTTAGAGGAACATTGGTGGACGTATGAACGAATGAATGGTTTTGACCAATATAAATTTTAAAATGAAAAAAAAATTGTTTCGACGTCATCTGCTCGAGTTGTTACTTTTTAGTGAAGATTCTGTGAAAACTGCTATTTTGATCCGGTGCCCATTTATAAAATAAACCCATAAATGTCGCCCCCTGCTTACCGTCGAGATGGATAAACGGATGCACAGGTTTGCGAGACGACGAATCTCAATCGTTATGAATAATCCATGCCACATGCGTGTCGCCACGAGAGTTGACCTTTCACGTGTCCCACCCTCGCGGCTTCCTCGTGTCAATCTCCAGGAAATCCCAGAGGCGCAAGGAACGGGGTTTGAACCGGCTACAAATAACTCACCTACTAACCCAATTCAACGTTATTTTGGGGCAACATGAAGTCGATGTTGCGTATAAGGATTTATATACTCCTCGAAGTCGGCGTTGGTTGCATTGTTTCACCAAACTACTTTTGCTTGTAACCATTTTGAGAATTTCCTATCAACAATTCCATAGCCTGCTGTGATCTGATCACGCAGTAAGATACGATTTTCTCGAAGCATTGCCATGAAAGAAATAATCTCAATATATCATTATCCAGGACAAGCACAAGACGTATGCGAATAAGCATGACGAATGGCCATTGCTAAGGTCGACCAATTACTATTTATTGTTGGCAAGCGATGGCGGTACAGGGTGGAGACAGGGGGAGAGGTAACAACAACCGGAGTGCGCATGTCTCGAGACCAACAATGGGTCAGTGGTTCTCTTTTCCTCCACCCCCACCCCAAGGAAATTTGCGTTGTTTTCATTTTGACATGCTGCTGTTTATGTATATTATTCCCCCCCCCTTTTTTATACTATCTATGAGCAAGTCTTCGACGTATCCTACGCCGCGGGTCGTATCTAGCAGTCATTGATTGCAAGAATATGATGTGAAAGAATTACAATTATATTTTGATTCATGATATTGACAGATGAATACTTTTCTTTGGGTATATTATTGGCTTTGAGGTCAGCTCTTTGTTACTTTTCAACGTTGCAATTGGAGAAGTTTGACTCGATGTCTTTTTTGTGTGTCAATCCGAGCTATAAATAAACAAATTTGCTTAGCATGGACTTTTATTCAGGTGAAGGGTGTGGCCTATTTGAAAGTGTAAAATGTAAGAATTTACTAAACGTATCTGTAAGTAAGACATTATTCCATACATAGTAAGACATTATACCAATATTTGAGAAGCACTTAGTTTTCCCTTTATTACTGTATAAGCCTGATTGCAGTCTCACCCCTATTTCGCTCTATAGAAGGAAATAATTTTTAACCTTTTATAATACTAATTAGATCAACAGATCAAATATTAAAGTAATTTCCTGAAAGACTAGTAGAGTCAACAAAAATATTTTTTAAATTCAATTTTATTCAATAGAAAATTGCGGCAGCTTTACGAAAAAATTTAGGTGATTTCATTTTATTTCGTTCTTCCTTCGATACCTGTATGAATACACTCTTGTTTAGATACATTTTTTTTAATGTTGTTTTTAATTTATACTGCTATCTGAGTCTTATTGTATATCATTGTGTGTGTGTTTGAGTGTGTATGTGTGTTTGTGTGTTGAAAAAATTTACCACCTCTGTTTGTTATATTTCATGCAAGTACCCCATTAGTTTATACTCCTTTTATTGTAATGTGATTAATGCAAGTCTTAAGAAATCTAGTCACATTATAAAACGAATAAAATGTTTTTGTTTAGATTTAAGTCATATTATATCATGGTCCATGCAATAGGATGTAGTTTAAATTTAAGTCATGTTATAACGTGGTTCACCATTGTTCCTTTTAAGATTTCTGGCTGGTGCCCTGCAGCAGTCTAGGATTACCGCGCATCAAATTTTTAATAATAATGCACACAAATGGATGTTGCACACGAGATTTTTTACTTTGAACACGGGCCAACGAAACCCAGAGCGTACATTGGGCCCAACAGAACGGAATGTTGTTTTAAAAAATTGTAACGATAATGACATGGTCTAGTATGGCATCTGTCCGCCTATGAAAGACGATATATTTATCTTTATTATTTGCAGCTCCTTGTGTGGCTGATGAGACCAATCCCCGAGTGTCAGTCTCTTCTGCATGTATCACACACGAATGTAGTGGGGCATCCTCCTCGCTTTTTTAAAATCCCTTATATTAACTTCTCCTTGTTTGTCCGTCCGTACGGTTTGGCGGGAAAACAAAGGTAAAAATTGACCACTTTTCCGTCATGCTATCGCGCTGAAACGTTGCACATAGACTCGTGTAACCTAACAATGCATTATTTCAAAATTTCAGATTGATCGAATGTACTGTAATAAAAATGAATGCACTTTTAGTTTATCTCTAAATAAATGTATGGTAGTCTGTTGACATTCATGTTTTTGCTTGAGTTCAATCCAGCCATTGGTGACCACTCCCCCACCCCAACCCGTCCCCTTTTTACACCAAGAGACTTCAGTCACGTTTAGTCTGTAAATGTTTGAACATAATCAGAACTCTTAGTTCTGTTTCGTATATAAGGTATTTATCATCAAAAAACTTTGTTTTTACGGATTGTTTTTATATAAACTGCTTTCACCCTGATGTGCTCCTCTGCTCTTAGTGACCCTTCTCTCATTATATCCCTCCACGTGGACCTATCCTCTGCCAGGTTTTCCAAGTTTTGTATGTCAATGTTGGCTGCTTTAATAGTTCTTATGCATATGTCCGTGTATCTGAGATATAGCCAACCAACTGACCTTTACCCTGTCGCCAGCTCGCTGTAAAGCACATCCTTGGATAGCTACCAGTTTTCATTCTCTAGACGTGTCCAAGCCAACGGGGGCGTCCATGAATTAATATGCCTGGTATTCTACTCATGCTTGCTTGAGCCAGGACCTCTGTGTTGGGGACTTTCAATTGCCTTTTTATGTTTAGGATGCGGCACAGGCATCTGATGATGAAGCTAACTTTCATGCCTTCTTTCATGCCTGGTGTAGGTGATCCAAGACTCGCATCCATAGAGGAGTGTCCAAAATGGTCAAGCAAAATAAAATATTGTTGTTAAATTAATAATTAATACAAAGTGGTCCAACAGAATAGAGTGTTCTTCAGATTTCTTGTTTATTCATACATCAAAACTTGTAATCGATCACACTATAACTAAGTTATAAAATAAAAATCCTTTTTATAAACAATTTTTTTTTATAACAAAATTATTTAGTGCCAGCCATCATGTTTAATATTAATTATTATATCATGTGTCTCTCTGAGGACTAGAAATCTATAAATAGATGCAAATAACATAAAAATAAATTAGGCAGCCACCCCTCACCACATCACGCACGCACGCACGCATGCACGCACGCACGCACGCACACACACACACACACACACACACACACACACACACACACACACACACACACAAACCTGAACAATTATTTGCCACAGTTTGAGTTCATGATTCCATCCCCTAAAGATTGCTCTCTGGGGTGCCCCCTCCCCTCCTCACTAACGAGATCCATGCCTGTCACTGGGGCCGTGACATTTTCAATTCGACATATATTCTCACGGGCTTCTATAATTTACACGTGATATTCCAAGTTCTTATGTGTCGGTCAGTTATACTTCATATCACTAATGGTGTGTCGCTATGTCTCTACCAGAAATACTTCATTTATCTAGTTATGTGTCTGCCAGTTATACTTTGTATCCCTAGTGATTTGTCAGTATGTGTCTGCGAGTTAATCTTCATATCCCTAGTGGTGTGTCGGTAAGTGTCTGCCAGTTATACTTCATATCCTAGTGGTGTGTCGGTATATGTCTGCCAGTTATACTTCATATCCTAGTGGTGTGTCGGTATGTGTCTGCCAGTTATACTTCATATCCTAGTGGTGTGTCGGTATGTGTCTGCCAGTTATACTTCATATCCCTAGTGGTGTGTCGGTATGTGTCTGCCAGTTATATGTCATATCCCTAGTGGTGTGTCAGTATGTGTCTGCCAGTTATACTTCATATCCTAGTGGTGTGTCGGTATGTGTCTGCCAGTTATACTTCATACAATAGTGGTGTGTCGGTATGTGTTTGCGAGATCAACCCTCTATTTTTGTGCATGTGGTGATGTAAAAAGGGGGTGGGTGCGATGAGATGTGAGTCGCACAGCCACCAGTACGCCAAAAAGATATCTATTTTCTCTAAGTTGGATGTAAAACGATAAAGGTGTGATTTTATCTTGTTAGCACTGGCTACATAGTGATGTACACTATCTTCCTGTGACTGAAAGAAAGTACATTAAGGTTATGTATGGACGAGTAACAAAGCCCCTCCTAAGGCGTTTCGCCTTCGTTTTAAGTGGCATGTCTCGAGCGGCCACACATGTGCGTCACGTCAAAAATAATATTCATTTTAGTGTTTAGTTTTGAAAAATAACCCGTATAGACAAAGTTGTTGACTATAAAACCCAACGTGTGCCGCTCATTTCTGGTCGTTGTTTGTTTGTTTTTTTACTTTTATATATATGTTTATAAACTTATTAATTCTAATTTAATTTGATTTCAAACATTCATAACTACACTGAAACCTGATCTGCCTTAAGTATTACCCGAACCCATATAGTGGCGAAAATCTAGATATTGGGTCCGGATATTCGAAGTGCTGGATATCCGGTTATACCCTATTTTATTACGACAACAGGAATAGCAATTTATTATATATGTTTTTATCAATATTTCTATATAAGAAATATTTGAGTTTGGCCATCGCTTTCCGTGTGAAATTCACACATTAATTAGAAGGCTTGTTCATGGGACATATTTTTCTGTCCCATCCCATGGCAATTTATGCCTGTCCCATCCCATCCCATGCTAATTACAGAATTATAAATATAATTTTTAATTAATAACGAAATATATATATCAAAACAGAATCTAGCAAATTTCACAACTTCATTTTTCACGTTTAAAAAAAAAAAACTTGCATCTTGTGAGATTTGAAATGAAAAATTTTTTTTACGTATCTATAAAATAAAGTACCAGTAAAAAAAAAGCCACTGCTCAATTTAATATGCGTACACGAAAAATGTGCGCGACGTAATTTGACAAATCAGTTTTTTTTTAAAGCGCACCGCTCAAAATAAAGTCTTGGAAAAAAAATACTGCAAAAAACTAACTCGCTTTGAACGTCTACCTAAACTTCTTAAATGTTAGATTTTTTTTTTTCTGATTGGCTGTGTGATTCCTTAGGAGTTTAACGGGACCAATCGCTATCGATGACCGCACAGAAAAGTGCCTTTTATAATATAGGCAGAGCTAAGTATTTGAAAGAGTTAAAATCGCATAATGTATCTCTACACAGGCTAAGTGCCTCTACAGAGTTACTTGTGAAAGTTCTCGTAATGAATGGTCATAGGGCGAAGTCTGTCGACATTTTGAAAAGAATTTGACAACAAAGACTAATTTAAAAAACAAAATTTAGACTTTTTATTTAATGGAGATTTTCAACACAGAGCACAACAATGCATGAGGGTCTAACATGGATGGAGCTAGCACAACGACCATAATGGCCTAGCATGGATAGTGTTAGCACAACGACCATAATGGCCTAGCATGGATAGTGTTAGCACAACGACCATAATGGTCTAGCATGGATAGTGTTAGCACAACGGACATGATGGCCTAGCATGGATAGTGTTAGCACAACGGACATAATGGCCTAGCATGGATAGTGTTAGCACAACGACCATAATGGTCTAGCATGGATAGTGTTAGCACAACGGACATGATGGCCTAGCATGGATAGTGTTAGCACAACGGCCATAATGGCCTAGCATGGATAGTGTTAGCACAACGACCATAATGGCCTAGCATGGATAGTGTTAGCACAACGACCATAATGGCCTAACATGGATAGTGTTAGCACAACGGACATGATGGTCTAGCCGTCAGCATCCTTTTATCTCACAAAACAATTGTGCATCATTATTGGTCTGAGTTGCATTTCCTCGTGTAGCTGTGCATTCCTATCCACGAATGACAGTCTTTGCCACAGCTTTTGCACAAAAATTATGAGCTTTTCAATGTTTTTGCCTTTCTCCAAGCTCTTCCATCTGCAGCCTCCTTCATCCTTTGCTTCTCGGCTACCATGACGTCCTCTTTTACATTTATGCGCCACCTACATCGAACTTCTCATTGACACTCCCAGTATCTTATGAGTATTCTGGCTGTTTTTATGTCCCTTTGGCAGTCATCTTTAAATCGCAGGCGTGAGCGACCTGTCTTTTTCTTTCCCGCTGCCAGGTCTCCATTTAGGAGGTCATTGTAGATGCGGCCAGGGCTCATTCTTTTTACATGTCCTAGCCATCTCAGACGACATTCACGCATCAGGACCTCACTATTTGGCACTTTATCCTGGCATTTAATGCCAAGGATGCGACGCAGGCACCTCAAATGGAAGCTAATATGGCTATGGTCTAGCATGGATAGTGTTAGCACAACGAGCATGATGGTCTAGCATGGAAAGTCTTAGCACAACGGGCATGATGGTCTAGCATGGAAAGTCTTAGCACAACGGGCATGATGGTCTAGAATGCATAGTGTTAGCGCTATAGAAGGTACCCATCATCATCATTCTGTTCCTTTTCCATTGCATCGCAATAGCGTAGTGAGTGGTAACAGTTGTTTTACATATATGACGTCACAGTGACATAACGATTGGTTGCATGTTTGACCTTGCAGTGACGTCAACACTGATTGTTTTCATTAAAAGCTTCATAGTGAGGTCGTAATGTTGTTTTGCGTGGATATTTCAAAGAGTCGGCACAAAGTTCGTACAGAACCGTAATTGTTGAACTTGAGTAGAAATTGTTTTATTGACAAATTGATCATTAAAAAAAATATTCTTTTAATAATTAATGGATCACTTATGACTGAAATCGTTGGACTAAGATGAACAATTTTTTATAAAAAAATGTTTGTTTATGCTGCTACTTTTTTAATATTAATGTTGGTCTTGATGTCTTTCATACTGTATTTTGTTATTCGTCGAGTTGGAAATTCGCTCTATTTCTAGTTTTGAAAAATCAATATTATTTCATTTATTTTAATAACAAAAAATGTTACTGGAAAGTTTTTGAGTGGTTGACCAAACCAGATGCGGAAGTACATTGATAGCAGTCATATATGACTAGGATTTAGTTCAGCCTTTTAGAGACAGTTTGTATTGCGCTGAGCAAGGTGTCGTAAGGTGGCCTGATAAAAGACAATACCTGCCAGGTACATGACATGCGTGAACTCACCTGGTCATTAGCAGCAAACAACACGGTGAATCAACATTGACAAGAGTAGCAATGCGTGCAAACAAAACACTGGCGTTTACCGAAAATTTCAACAAAATATTTGATAAAAACTGCAACCCTCTGACGCCCATTATCATATCCTCCACCCTAGCCAACCCAGCCCTGGGCATTTCACAACAACTCCTTGTGTTGATGGCATTCCCACATTACCCACGTGCCGTAGCTATCTGGGAGGGGAAATTACGACCAGGATAAATGGAGTTGAACAGGTCAAGGTAACCTGGGTTTCTAAATGAACTTTTAGGTGGGTTTGTGTGGGGGAGGGGGTGCAGTGATGTTGAAGTAATTGACAACAGAGTTGAGGGGATGTGCACTACTTCTAGACGAGGTGAGAGAGTCGGTTACGTGGACTTAGGGTGAATTCTGGGACAAAACATTGTTCGTTCTAGCCATGCGCATTAACGTCACTGCAAGCCGTGGTCTGTGTATACAGAACAATTATGGGAAGGGGGGCGACTCTTAAGCTCGATTTCATCGGTTATTTCTCCTTGAATATTATTAGTTTGGCCTTTCTTTTTCTTGAAGGTGCCGAATGCCAACTGCCAAATGTTTAACTTCTTCATTTGTATCCTTATTTTTTGCCTCCCACCTCCCTCCCAATCAAATCAATCAGTATTTAGTCATCATATTATGACATATTAGTTATACAACATATTACAATACAACATATTACAATACAACTTATTACAATTATACATATTACAAAACAACCCATTACAGCACTACTTATTACAGTACAACTTATTACAGTACAACTTATTACAGTACAACTTATTACAATACAACCTATTACAATACCACATATTACAAAACAACTTATTACAGTACTACTTATTAAAACGTATTACACTACAACGTATTACAGTACAGTTTACTACAATACAAGTCATACAACACTACTTATTAAAATACAACTTATTACAATACAACTTATTAAAATAAAACTTATTAAAATACAACATATTGAAATACAACTTATAACAAAAAACTTATAACAAATAAACTTATTACAATACAACTTATTACAATAAAATTTATTACACTACATGTTTTTACAATACAAGGTATCACAATACAACTTATCATAATACAAATTATTACAATACAACTTGTTAGTTACTATTACAAAATAACCTTTTAAAATACATCTTCTTATGACACAACGTAATTGCAACATAAATTGAGATAAAAATGATTTATAAGAAAGGAATTATTTAAATTAGCACTTTTCTATCGATCGAGTTTCTTACAACTCTATACAGAGTCAGTTGTCATGTGGTCATCCCCCATTTTGCTGAAGAATGTCATGCAAAAAGATGTCATATAGTTACATTGCCATGCTTCATGATTTACCCAATGCCACCCAAATGCCAGGGTATATCGGCCTATTGGATGTTAAAACATTAATTAATAAAGTCTGCTCTTGCGCATAAATAAAATTTATGCTTCGAGGTTCAAATAAACAGCCAGCAAAAACTTCGTAAATTGTACAACTAAATATAGAGAAATCTATACAAAGAATGACAAAAGCGTGATAATGAAGACGCTAGAAGGACAACGACGCTCGGGTTGTGTACGTATCTCGTGTTACCTCCCCTAACTGCTACGCTACGCCCGGCGTAAGCGCAGATAAATAAAATGAGAATACCTCACTGATTGCTTATCCAAGGGAGGGAATAAACGATAATATTGTTCCAGGTGTGGCTATGTGGCGTAAAGGGATTTATAGTGCAGGTTTGTATTCCTGTCTAACCCATCAGTGACGTGGTGTACGGAGGGACAGAGGCGTGTTATACTGGTGGGTGTGTGGAAGTAGTGGGAAGTTAAATGTGCGGGTTTTTTTTTAACACTGTTGACACTATTATTGCACGTTATTGAAATTTATGTTAGCAAAAATGGATATAAATCATAGCCAGTGTTTGTAGTTTGTCTCTCCAGAAATCTCCAGTCAGAGATTTTTTTTTAATCGGTCGCGTCTTATACCCGTGTGAAATAGAATTGGTCTCAATTTTGTATATAGAGATTAGGGTTAGGGTTGGTCTAGATTTTGGATACACATGTTGGTCCTGATCTTGGATATATAGACTGGTTAGGTTTGGTCCGGATCTTGGATATACAAGTTGGTTAGGGTTGGCCGCTATGACACACATCACCAGTTGGCCGCTACGCATCATTTCTGTTGCCAAACAGGCCAATGTTGTCCAACTGACAGAAATTATATAGCTAAGCGTTTCCGGCATCTAGTGAGCAACCAGAAGTGATCATTGAGTAGTGTGAACAGAACAATGAGCAATGATTAGTTAGAAGTGAGCAGTGAAATAAAATTTAAAAAACCCGTAAAAAACAAGTTTTCCACTATAAATCCTTTATATCCGAGACATAACTATAAAGATGTTCATTATAATACGCAGGGTAAAACATTCTGAAAATACAAAATTCTAGTTATTTCTCGTAAAACGTGGTTAATATAATGCGCACCGATCGTGAATATATTTTTAAAAAGTACTCTCAATCTAATGCGCACCTTAATGTCAGCTCGCTAGCTTACGAGAAAGTGGCTTAAAAATCGATCAAAAGTTTTTTTGGCAAGGTTGGTCGTACACTCGGTCTTACGGTCGGTCGTATAGTCAGTCGGTCGTACGGTCGGTCGGTCGTACAGTCGGTCATACAATCGGTCGGTCGTACGGTCGGTCGTACGGTCGGTCGTACGGTCGGTCGTATAGTCAGTCGGTCGTACGGTCGGTCGGTCGTACAGTCGGTCGTACAATCGGTCAGTCGTACGGTCGGTCGTACGGTCGGTCGGTCGTACAGTCGGTCGTACAATCGGTCGTACAGTCGGTCGTACAGTCGGTCGAACAATCGGTCGTACAGTCGGTCGTACAATCGGTCGTACAGTTGGTCGTACAATCGGTCGTACAGTCAGTCGTACAGCCGGTCGTACAATCGGTCGTACAGTCGGTGGTACAATCGGTCGTACGGTCGGTCGTACAGTCGGTCGTACAATCGGTCGTACAGTCGGTCATACAGCCGGTCGTACGGTCGGTCGGTCGTACAGTCGGTCATACAATCGGTCGGTCGTACGGTCGGTCGGTCGTACAATCGGTCGTACAGTCGGTCGTACAG
>MUZC01002301.1:449299-478438 GCA_002072015.1 Radix auricularia | reverse complement strand
CCCCCCCCCCCCCCATGACGCGCGACATCATTTATGGCCTCTATAAAAAGTGACAAATCGGAGATCGCCCCGGGCGTAAAAAGTTCTAGCTACCCAACTGATTTCATGATATCGATATCTACAGCTGTTTGTCAATTATATATAGAGTTCTCTAGGACGCATTAACTTTGTGTATTGTCAATTGTCAACTAACTATTAGAATTCTCTAGGTATTTGCGTAAAGAGATTCTTTAAAAATATTGCCAGCGACTAGGGTCATAATTTATTCAGTACTACTTATATAATGATGTTATAAAACTGTGGCGTTAACACATGTTTATAAATGGCGTGAAGCCATTTAAAACGTCATTACAAGGATTGTAAGCAATCAAATATTCAAATGGAACTTTTATTTAAAGTTGTACGCCTTAATGTCACGTCACAGCTCTAAAATATGCCACTCCCCCTCGTCATACATCGTCACAAATGAGTGACCCCCTCCTCCATAGTTGTGTGATATCAGCTATGAACAGCTCCTTTAAGTCAAAATGAATAGCGCTCTTGCCTAGCATGTAGTGATCACCGCACAACGCGCGATACTCGCGCGAAATTACTCTAAATCGACACGTGATTTTGTGTTTTTCTCGTGATTTTTAAAAAGGAAACTCACTTATCAAGAGTTCTTAGAAAGTTTATAAGAGGAGCCAAGCAACGCAAAAGGTTAGGATCACCATGGAGTTGACAAAAAGAGATTGTTGTATAATATGAAATCAGCAGTGTCGTAGCTAGGGGTGGTGGCGGCGGTCCATCCATGGCGACATACATTTAGAGAGCGGCATTGTGAAAATTCGAAAAGTAAAGCCATTCCCAAAAACGCCCTTTTTTGAAGGTGGAAAACCAAGGTGAATCTAAACTATTCTCAATATTTCGAGCCTTATTTAACTGTTTTGCACATTTCTTTGATTACATAGTGTTTGTTATAACTAATGGAAACTTGTTCAAACAGTTAAAATCGCTCAAAAAAGGTTTAATTTTGTTTGTAAAATTAAGCGGTATGCGTAGCGCTTTTATAAGAAAACTGAACACCCAAAACAACAACAACACAGGCAGAATAATTTGTGCTATTAATATCGCCACAACAGTTTTTGCGTGGAATTTCGATATGCACAGAATGATGCGCTAACAAGTACCTACATGGGCACCTAACGCTAGTTAGGGAAATAAAGGCGGCTGGGTAATGCTTGTAACCCTCATGGCCATGGCCTGTGAAGGCTGCATCACTTGCCAAAATACCTGCATAGTCTATGGACGCAATAATCTTCTGCATAGAAGAACCGTCTTTATAGATAAGACAAGACATGCATGACATGGTGGTTCAAATATTGTGTTTAACTTGCAAGTAGTAGTTTGTATTACTGTTTCAGTTTTCAGAAACTTATTGTAAGGTAACACACTAAAAAAAATTAAATTTAGTTTGTTTTTATTGCATTAAAGGAGCACACATAATTTGTGTTGTTCATTAAAACATGTTTATTCATTAAAAATATTACGCCCATTAAATTGAATTATTTAAAGTAATGTGTAAAGTATTGGAATTCGTCTATCTTATGGAAAATTATTAAGATTTATTGCTAGAATATGAAAATATTCAAATTTCTCCGTTAATAAAAGAAAAAGAAACAAATACTTTCAAAATATTCCATCCATGGAAAAGAACTAACACAAATTAAAGATGTAATATACTTAGGAGTCATAATAAATGAGAAACTATCATGGAATCCTCATGTCAATGAAGTTATAAATTCAATCAAAACCTTAGGTTTTAAAAAAATATATTAAAAACTTTAGAAATTAAATAAAGATATAAAACTAAAATGCTACCTCACCTTGATGAGACTTGTACTAGAATATGTATCCTCTGTGTGGGGCCCATCCACCAAGGAAAATATCAATAAACTAGAACAAATTCAAAAAAGAGCTTCCAGAGTAATTATTGACAAGAATAACACAATTAGTTTCATCATTAAACCTTAAACACCAGAGGATAGCAGAACCAACAGTAAATTAGTAATTATACATAAAGCGATTCATTCTAATTTAGAAATACAACACAAAGATAACTTAATACAACCCTCAAATAGACATAAAGATGAAAACACCTTTCTTATTCCGTATGCAAGAACAAACACATACAAGTTTTCTTTCTTACCGTATGGAATTCTTGCGTGGAATGGGTTGGCTGGAGAAAACGTGAAAGCCAACACTTTACCAACATTTAAAACTGTAACTAAAATGCAGGACTAAACACAGAACATAGATGAGCGTAGGATGCAATAAGCTTCTGTATATAAGAAGCGTCTGTAACAGATAAGATAAAAAAAAACCACCACAATAATATAAATAATTTCGAAAAAGACAAAGACGTCTACTTTAAAATTTCAAGCGGCTTGAAAAAGTTGACATCTAAAGAAGTAACTAGTAAAACGAGACCAGTTGCTAAAATTGTGGTTTTCTGTATTGACATTGATAAAGAAGTTCAATAGTGAAAAAAAAATGATCTTGTTTTTTATGGCCGTACACAGGGTTGGTCTTGACAATTGCGGGGCCCTTTGCGGCTTAGCATGCGAAAAGGATTGCACGGGTCCCAGTTTGGTAGGGTTAATAATTAAAATTTTGATAGCATAATCAACGAATTTCTTCTATGAAAGTAAGTTAAGTAAATGTATAAATATGTTGACATACTAATGTATACAATTTCTTTCTTAATATTAAAAAAATATCTTTATAAATAAAATAAATAAAAGCATATTAAATTAACTGATACTGTTTATTTTATTGTAATATCTTTTGTCTCATTTATGGTGGAGACTGCGACCTCAATAACTTTTTTGTGGCCTTCAAAAAAGTATCTAGTATTTTAATTTTGTATAATGTGTATTTAATGTATAGAGTATAGGTATGTCATATTTTGCCTATGCCACCTCTTTTGTTACTGCTTACATAAATAGGGCACGCAATGGTAAAAATATTCACCCTCCCTCTTACTTCGTTTCAATCGGCTGGCGGGTACCTAACAATTGTTAGGGAAATAAAGGCGGCTAGTTAATGCGTGGAACCCTCATAGCCGTGGCCTGTGAACGCTGCATCACTTGGCAACAGACCGAAATGGTCTGTGGACGCAATAAACTTCTGTATAGAAGGAGCTCTGGGTAGATAATTCAGAAGACAATTATTTATTCATAGTTATTACTTTTTTAAAAACGATCATATGATTGACCTCACGCGATTTAGGCTGATTTTTCACCACCTCCACCCCCACCCCTTGGTCACAGGTTGTCACAAATCTTAGACCCCTTCTTCATGATGGCGTCACAAAGCTTCAGCCCCCCCCCTTTTCTTCGTAATAGCAGTATTTCTATTTGAAAATGGGCATGTTTCAAAGCAATTTTTAGCGCATTTTCGAGAAGTCGAATAGAAATGCGCTATTGTATCCGTTTTGTCTGTCTGTCCGTCCGTCCGTCTGTCATCACCCTAGATCTCAGCATCCATAAGTCCTAGACCCATGATGTATATATGTTTTTTGTATGTCCTGACCTGCCATTTGTGCATCAACACTCAGTTACTCGATTAATGCATTTTAAATGTTCATTTAGAAAAGAAACATGCACGGTTTCACAACTTTGAGGATCACTGCTTTCCACGTGTAGCACGTAGAAAAACGCTTTGGGAGAAGATATTTCATAACTTTGGCGCTTGTAATAATTTCCCGTTTATTAATTGTTTGTTGGTGTGTGTGTGCGCGTTCTCCTCCCGGGATAACAAGCCAAGATTGAATGTGTCAAACCCAACGTGACTTGTGGTGACTTCAATCAAGATCTTAGCGGCCCAGGGGCAGAAATTGAAAACTTTTTCGAAACAAGCTTCAACATTCAACTACTAGATCCCTCTAAGTCTCGATTCATTATTTCCCGAAATCGGTTAAGTCGCGGTAATTCAATGGCTCTAAAAGTGTGAGACGTAACACAGCAAAGTCTTTTTGCTATGCAAGATATAAGGAAGAAAAACTTTCTTGTTTACGTATGCATGACTAAATAAATGATATTAATAGCAGGGAAAAGTATGTAAGTAACAAAAAATATAAATTATTAATAGATTGGAGAAACAAAATTGTCTAATTTTCATCAATTTTATTACAATTTTTAACAATTAATCAATTATTTTATCGTAAATTTCCGCAGCTATAGTAAATAACAATACGATTTTTAAAAAAAAAAATTGGAACGGATTCATTATGTCACTTTTCTTACAGTAAAAATACGTTTGAGATACGTATTTTTTGGTATACGTCAACGTGTCTGGAACGGATTAAGGACGTATACTGAGGTAGTACTGTAATTGACTTCGCACATTTGAATTTTTAATCTCGAGTTTTGTACTCGTATTTCAACATAATTATCCATTAAGAAAAGTAGATAATCGAATACGTTTCAAACTTGTCAACTCGCAAATGATTTCTTCCACCAACACCCATTCAAGTTCAAGCTACGCCTAAGGCAGGACACTCAGGGCTTGACACAATGCGACTCCATATTGACATAAGTACCCGTATATCTCGTTCGCGCGCCGTTTGAAAACAAAGGCACTTCGCTTTCGCTTACACCCGTAAGGAATCAAAACTTCCGGTTTTCCGGTTTCTGAGCGTTTCGTCGCTAAGGGTGATTTACGAAAACACGTTCAATTGTCAACAGATTCTAAAGGTTTTAAGTCATCGAGATCAGGGATAGATCTCGTATTACACGGTTTAGATGTGTGTGTGTGTGTGTGTGTGTGTGTGTGTGTGTGTGTGTGTGTGTGTGTGTGTGTGTGTGTGTGTGTGTGTAACTATTTTATTTAAAACGAATGCATACTCTCTCACACTTCCTCTCTTGCTTTTTACTTAGCTCTAATACCCAGTCTTCAGGGCGAGAGCATTTGTAAAAGTAGCAGTCATTTTTTTTTTACACTAGTCTATTACCCGTCAAAAGTTACGGACGTTTTCAAAGTAAATATATTTGAGCTTAAATCTATTTTGAAAAAAAACATATCAGAATTTTTAAAAAATAATTTAGTACAGAATTTTCATTTATTTTATTTATTTTTTATTTTATTCATTTATTTCCATAATGAACAATCTTATGCGGACGTGAGAAAATAGTTATTTATGGTACAATAATTTTTCAAAGGCTTTTTTTTAGTGGTGTGGTGCTTTTAAAAGTAGTAGCGTTACGAACTGACCGACATACACAGCCAATTATGTTTATTGATAAGCAGCGAATCAAACAAAATATTAACCAACGCTAGGCACACCGCGTTGAATCTCGTCTTCACTTATAAATCATAACACCAACCCTAACACCAATCCCAACACCAAATTTAACACCAACACTAGAGCTAATCCTAACACCAACCCCAGAGCTAACCACAACACCAATCCTTACACCTACCCTTACACCTACCCTTACACAAAACCTAAAGCTATCCCTAACGCCAACCCTAACACCAATCCTTACACAAACCCTTCACCAAACCTAGAGCTAGCCCTAACACCAGCCCTAACACCAATCCTTAAACATACCCTAACACCAATCCTAGAACTAACCCTTACACCAAACCTAAAGCTAACCCTAACACCAACCCTTACACCAAACCTAAAGCTATCCCTAACACCAACCCTTACACCAAACCTAAAGCTAACCCTAACACCAGCCTTAACACCAATCTTTACACCTACCCTAACATCCAATCCTAGAACTAACCCCAACACCAAACCTAAAGCTAACCCTAACACCAACCCTAACACCAATCCTTACACCAACCCTACACCAAACCTAGAGCTAGCCCTAACACCAGCCTTAACACCAATCTTTACACCTACCCTAACATCCAATCCTAGAACTAACCCCAACACCAACCCATATCCATGCAAGAGATTTGAACATATTCACAACATTGACCTGATGGAAATGTATTATTATTTTGTTTCCAATCACTTCTGACCTTTCGAGAAACATTGAGTTGATGTATTCGTGAGAATTTCATTCGCTATCGGTCAATTTTAATAAATTTGCACTAAACTTTTGTGCTAATTTTTTTTTCATTTTTAAACACAGCCCTCGTTCATTTTAATTCTCAGAATTGTGGTGGAAAATTTGCTGATAAGGCCATGGATTTTGTTCTTAAGTAAGAGAAGGTGTAGTCATATCTGTAGTGACGGAAAGCTATTTTAATATTTATTAATTTTGAGATCCGCAGTGTAGCATGGCCCCATTTGCAAAGAAAAATTCCGTTATATTTATTTTATTTTAAATTATTTTTATTCGAATAGAATCACTTGACCAAATGAATAGCTTTAAATCTAAACGTTTATAGAAGAAATATTTGCGTTATAGTTATACAATGAAAAAATCTCTAATTATGTACAATTTCTGAATCGAAACACATTGTGAATAGACTAAGACAATGGTGACCAAACTATGGCCTGCGATCTATTTATTTTCCTGTTCAATTTATAACATATATTTTTTTAAAGTTTTAAAATAATCTTGTCCCAAACAAATGATTGAAAATCATGGGATTTGTTCTGAAAAAGGAGTCGTTGGACTCTGATGATTTGTTGGTGATGACAAAATATTTTACATTTCTGGGTTCGATTCCAGTAGATATCCGCATTTCGCAGTATTGACTTAACTGTTAGTTCGACCAATCATTTCTAGTAAATGACTTTTTCATTGTGTTAGAGTTTGTTTTGTTACACAATTAGAATTTTTTTATTTTTTTTTAAAGGGGGATTTTTCCGTCTTGACGATGTTACCGAATTTATTTTATGGTAATTAAAAGAACTTCCAAAAAAATAAAATAATAATAATAAGATTAAAACCAAAACAAAAAATTTGGGGGATATTTTTTCTATCATTTTATTTTGTCTCCATGGGGTCTGTCGTATTTATTTATTATGACAAAGCTGCGACTGTTTATACAGAAGCATGTGTTTAATTGATTCCTGAAGTGAACGCTTAATAAAAACGTATACATTAAACAAGACTGAGAAACAGACGGTGCATATTGTGCACACCAAATTGACCAAAGTGCGTGTGGCGCACCGTGGTGCGCTTTGAAAATATCACCCGGGTAACAGCACATGGCACACCGTCATTGTTGTGGCTTGTCCCCACCCGCCGACAGATATCTCAACATATAAACGATCGGTTACCCTACCAACCAGCAGGGAGGTTATTTGTTTGTCCTGGGGTAGCAGCCCTTGGAGACGATTCGATGGGATCTCTCGACTCTACCAATTTGTTTTCGTTGGCTTGAAACAAAGGAACAGGGCGCGATGAAATGCACACGCCGCTCTTAATCACGTCAAGCCACCCCACACGTGGCGACAGCCAACCGAGGGAATAAACTCTCGCTACGCGATTGTTTCACACCTGGTACAGGTCCTGGACAATGCCATCTTGGCTTTAACAACACGAAAAGGTAACAGACAAACGATTTACATGAACAGCTTTACAGATAAAATATCGATTGAATACGTCATGATTGGTAATAGGTAAAACTCTCAACAGACCATTCTTCGTTACATCAGTGTATTATTTCGTTCATTCTGTACAGTGTCTCTTTAAAAAACTTTTCAAACGATTAACTGGGGTCAAAGTTCAACGACTGAACGTTATTCCATATAGTCGCCAATGTATTAGGAGAGTCACCACATTATTAACAGAGTCACAACCAATGTTCCCTTTAAGCTGCGCGGCTCACGTCCGCACAGATATCTGAATGACGCCGCACAGCACTTTAGAGTAACCGGGCAGGAAATTTTGTAAAATATTTCACAAAAAATGGCTGATGTGCTTTAGATAGGGTTGCCAGATGCGTGGACAACAACTGGAGGACACAATAAAAACAAAAAGGAGGACACAAAGGCTGATGTAATAAAACAAAAAGAGGACAGCAGAGGAGGACATTTTGAATATTTCATCTGAGTCGTCCCGGATTAAACTCAGAGTCACTACACTCTTATTGTAATAGCTGCCACTCAGAGTCACTACACGCTTATTGTAATAGCTGCCACTCAGAGTCACTACACTCTTATTGTAATAGCTGCCACTCAGAGTCACTACACTCTTATTGTAATAGCTGCCACTCAGAGTCATTACACTCTTATTGTAATAGCTGCCGCTCAGAGTCACTACACTCTTATTGTAATAGCTGCCACTCAGAGTCACTACACTCTTATTGTAATAGCTGCCACTCAGAGTCACTACACTCTTATTGTAATAGCTGACACTCAGAGTCACTACACACTTATTGTAATAGCTGCCACTGTTCATGCAAGAGTCTTTTTTTTTTTTTAAATCTGTTCATTTTTATCACGTAAAAATGATTTAAGATTGCAGTATTAGTAAAAAAATTGCACACCATCTACAACAATACCCTTGTCTTTCATTTACAATATACATGGCTAAAGGTCATCACATTTTTTATGTTATATAAGTGCATCTGATTATAGAATTTAAATTCAGTCAAATTTTCAACCACTTTTCCAAGTAACTAATGCATGCTTCAAACACCAACTTAACTTCTCCTATAAAACAATAACATTCTTCTTCTCGACCACTTTCCTTAAATCTTCTCAACATCTCACTGACTTTCAGTGAAATAAATGTCTCCTCCAATCTATTTTTCAAAAGTTTCAAGACTCATAATCTCTTTTTCGTCTCTTTTAATGACTAAAATATTTTTCAACTTGATCTAAGGGGTTTTTTTAAAGTCCTTTTTCTAGGTTTCTAAGTTTTTTGTTTAAAAAAATAACCATGATCTATGTTTTTTAAAAAGGAAACATACCATATAATAGTTGTAATGATACACAATTATAATATAAAATGTTAGAAAAGCCGGGCATTTTAAACGATTTTAGTTTTGCCTGCTGGTTGGAGGACATTGAGCTAACAAGGAGGACATGTCTCCCTTTTGCCGGACGTCTAACAAACCCCTAGCTTTAAAGGGAACATTGGGGTCACCACTGTATTAGGAGAGGACAAGATCATCGAGGGCAAAGCCCCTGGTGGTACTTTGGACAATTAAAGATGGTCTGTTTTAGTTTTTTTTAAAGGTTCTGTTTCTGTTTGTTCGAGGTTCTGTTTGTGCTTGTTATAGTCCTGTTTCTATTAGAAATTATGTTTATGTTTCTACTAAACGTTCTGTTTTTCTGTCTATTAAAGTTTCTGTTTCTATTAGAAGATTTGTCGTGGAATAAGAAAAGGTTAGGATACTGTCACGTTCGTATAGCCTACCGTGAGATGTTAAGGGATGTTTTCGTGTTGCTTATCAAGGGATATGTGACGGTTTATGTATGTGTATGAGATGAGCTCTGAGAGCGGGGAGGGAGGAGGAAGGAGAGAGAGAACACACTGGGTAGAAAGATTGTGGGTTTAATGTAGAGGGAGAAAGAGAGAGACTAAGTGAGGCTGGATTATGAAGGATGTTGTTTTAAAGTTGTAACTTTACAGACATGTGTAATGACTCCATGATTTATGATCATATTCTGATCATATGTTTAAACTGTTGAACCTAAGCGATTGAGTGTTCCTAGATATTTTTAACTTCAAGTGTTTTGTTGTGTTACCTCATGGAAGAAAAACTCCACTGGAGCTGTTAATGTTTTGTTGATATCTGTGGCAAATGGAGGACCAAGATTCCACACAAACAACGTATCCACCAAACAAACAACGTATCCACCACACAAACTACGTATCTACCACACAAACTAAGTATCTAGCAAACAAACAACGTATCTTACACACAAACTAAGTATCTACCACACAAACAACGTATCTACCAAACAAACAAAGTATGTACCACACAAACTACGTATCTACCACACAAACAACGTATCTACCACACAAACTACGTATCTACTACACAAACTACGTATCTACCACACAAACAACGTATCTACCACACAAACAACGTATCTACCACACAAACTACGTATCTACCACACAAACAACGTATCTACCACACAAACTACGTATCTACCACACAAACTACGTATCTAGCAAAAAAACAACGTATCTTACACACAAACTAAGTATCTACCACACAAACAACGTATCTACCAAAAAAGTATCTACCACACAAACTACGTATCGACCACACAAACTACGTATCTACCACACAAACAACGTATCTACCACACAAACAACGTATCTACCACACAAACAACGTATCTACCACAAAAACTACGTATCTACCACACAAACAACGTATCTACCACACAAACAACGTATCTACCACACAAACTACGTATCTACCACACAAACAATGTATCTACCACACAAACTACGTATCTACCACACAAACAAAGTATCTACCACACAAACAAAGTATCTACCACACAAACAAAGTATCTACCACACAAACAAAGTATCTACGACACAAACAAAGTATCTACCACACAAACAAAGTATCTACCACACAAACTACGTATCTACCACACAAACTACGTATCTACCACACAAACTACGTATCTACCACACAAACTACGTATCTACCACACAAACAAAGTATCTACCACAAAAACTACGTATCTACCACACAAACTACGTATCTACCACACAAACTACGTATCTACCACACAAACTACGTATCTACCACACAAACTACGTATCTACCACACACACTACGTATCTACCACACAAACAAAGTATCTACCACACAAACAAAGTATCTACCACACAAACTACGTATCTACCACACAAACAAAGTATCTACCACACAAACAAAGTATCCACCACACAAACAACGTATCTTACACACAAACTACGTATCTTTCACACAAACTACGTATCAGTCTCAATTACGGGGTCAACTAGGCTTAACTTCCCATCCGAAGGCCGAATATTTTTCATGCATACACTGCTTGTACTTGAATGATGATGTACACACTGCTTGTACTTGAAACGTTGATTGAAATCAAAGAACAATAGCCAAATAATAATGTTAACACTTGAAAACATCTTAAATAAAGCGTTTAAATTTATACGTCATTCACAAAATCATTGGAGTTTCTTGTATTCTATTTCAAAGCTTTATCGCAATTCAACTCAGTGTCAACCTAAATAATTTAAATAACACAACGGCCCTGGGACTAACTAATACACCAGAGTTGGTAAATTCTTTGCGAGTTCGGAATTGGATTACGAGCCTAGACGGGGGCGTTATCACCATAAACATCTGGGGGGGGGGCGTGGGAAGAGAACAATTGGGGGATATGTTATAAGGTAAAGGATAAGATGGTGTGTGAGATCGGCATGATTGGTTCCATGAGTGGGATCAAATCCAAGTTTTTCATCTGTGTAATCCTATGCAGCCTTTAAAGCGAACAATTTCTAGAAGAATTTTTTTTTTTAATTATTTTTTTTTAAAAACCCATTAACTTTGATAATTAGCTAGCACCTTTTTTATTTGGGGGCGGGACGTCAAGAGTTAAGATTTGGCGCGGACGTACTATCCAAGAAATCCGTCTTAACATGTGTACATTTTTGTACATGTACTTTATTAGCTTGTTTTATTACCCACCATTTTGTACATTTATTCTCCAAGCTTGTTTTATTGCTCATCTTCTCTTAACTTTGGGCAGCAATCTTTCCTAACATGTCTTTGTTTGAGAACAACCTGTGTACTCGCACTTCCGGGATATCATGAACACTAGAAAACTAATGGCCAGCTTTTGTTTTTCCAACCAGAGTGTTGCTTCATATCCCGTGGTCATCACGTGACTTCTAAGGACCTAACAGCAACAATTTGTTCGTGTGGATGGGATAGGGCCAGCAAAGTGAGATACTAAGCATCATTGTATTTAGACGTTTTTAGTCATGTTAAATGCGTCCGGGAGGGACGTAGCGAATTTGCAGACCAGACTACAGCGCGACCTCGATAAGATCGAGGAATATGCCAACAAGTGGAGACTCATAGTGAACACGCAAAAGACCGTCCATTCCATTTTCACAAATGGCAGGAATGCACTGAAACATGATGTTGTGCTTAACATCTGTGGGAAAAGGCTGAAATGGGACAAGGCACCAACTTATTTGGGCGTGCGGCTGGACCAGAAACTCCAGCTACACAACCATATTCGTGAACTGCGCGCAAAAACCACTGCCCAATTGTCACTGGTGAAAAAGCTAGCAAGCACTAATTGGGGTGCCGATGCAAGAACGCTGAGAGCTCTCTACCTCAGCAAAGTGAGAGGAGCCATTGACTACAGCCTCCCCATCCAGGCCTTTGCGAGCAGAACAGCGCTCGAAGACCTGGATAGAGTCCAAAACCAAGCTCTTAGACTGGTTTGTGGGGCGTTACGTACTACACCCAACGCCGCGGTAGAAATCTTGGCAAATGTGGAACCGCTCAAAGTACGGCGAGAGAAAGCAATACTAACTACGGTGGAAAGATACCGTAGAATGGATCGTAACGAACCCTGTTTTCAGATGCAAAACAGATGGGTAAAACGCACACGACTGAAACGACCCTCCTTTATGGATGTGGTCAACGAGCTCGAGGTTTCAGTTAAATTACCCAAAAGCAGGGAAAAACTATCCATGATCCCGGCGAGGGGACCCCACGAAAGCTACTCCCTGCCCGATCTACGTTTGTCACTGGCAAATGCCGCGGTGGGGAAACATAGTCCAGTTGAGCTTCAGCACGAAGAAGCACTAAGGACTATTGAAGCCTACGGTACAGGCGTAGTAAGAGTCTATGCAGACGGCTCATGCTTCACAGATGGACGAAGTGGGTACGGTGCACTAATTGAATACCCTGCTGGAGGTCCAGCAGTAACAGAACTGTCTGGACCATGTGGAAGACTAGCTTCAAGCGGGGACGCTGAACTAGAGGCAATCCACAAGGGTGTGAAAGAAGTGCGCCTACGCCTATGTAGACGAAAGAGTTTTCCAACAGTCGTAGTCTTCACCGACTCGAGATCCTCCTTGGAACTCTTGAGTCGGAGCTCTATGGAGACGAAAACTGTCGATGCTGTACTAGAGATCGTTAACTATATTAGATCTCGCGGGGGCATGGTTGTCCTGCAGTACATAATAGGCCACGCAAAGATACCACAGCAAGAAAAGGCAAACTTGCTGGCACAACAGGGTGCTGCCCAGCCCCAAATCGAACGCCCAATGACCCAGCTGGGGGTAAAATTGTGGCTAAAAGACCATTTCATGGAAAAATGGCTAAAAGGATGGGAAAATGGTGACACGGCACGAACGCTTTACGATAAAATGCCGCGACCACGCAAGCGAGATCCCTGGTGGAAACTGCCTCGTAGTTGCCAGTCCCTCATCACTCAGATGAGGACTGGACACTGTCCAACAAACAGCTACTTTCACAGGTTAGACAAAAACAGGGAACCCGGCTGCCGTTTATGTGGTATGGCCGAGGAGACAGTGGCACACCTGCTGACCGATTGTTCTGCGGCAATTGGGGACGCGGTGAGGTCAGGCAGCCATTGCACTGCGGAGGAATATCTCCATGGCGACGCCCTTATGTTGAGGCTCGCCGTTGGTATTGTAGGCCGGGTTATAAGAGTCTGAAAGGACTCAACCCTCCAAAGAGAATGTCACATATTTAGTCATGTTAAAACAAAGTACTTGAACCTAAAAGTTTTAATTTATTATCTTCTTTTTAGTCCACTTACAAAAACGTGTTGTTGTTTTTAAATTTAAACTTCCTCTATTTATCTCTGTCTCTTTTGTCTGTGTCGTACATCAAACAATTGTCTGATATTCTTCAGAACATACGTTGCTTGTTTTCGTGCACCAATAGAAGGTTGTGTATTAAAAGAATTAACTCTAGTAAAGGCTTTGCGTTAAAATCCAGTGTAAAAAATAATAGCAATAATGAATGATGTTATGATTTATGGTCATTTAAAGTGACTCAAGACGCTCGCCTCTTAAGCTTAATGTTAGGTATTTTAAGTAATTGTACAGAAATGCAATGAAAAATAAAACACGATAAATTAATTGAGTGATCGTTATTTAAATTATTGCTATTTCAGTGGGTAATAAGAACATTTAACCTAATAATTTCTTTGTGTTTAGTTCAAGAAAGTTATAGTTGTTGTTTTTTTTTACTTATTGGGACGTACTATAATCGGATTAAATAATAATGATAAAAATACATGATATTAGAAATGTAAATGTGCGTACATAATATTTCGTTTTGATATTCCATTTATCGTGTCAGTAGAGAAATCTGACACACTTAATTATAAATTTATTTGTCAAATGTGTTTTTTTATGGTGAAGGATCCTAAAGGACTTTTGAGTAGGCCTACAGGTGAAATATCCTAAGCGACCACTGAGTTAAATGTAGAAAAATGTGTACCATTTCTCCCATTTTGATTGCAGTAACAAGGCGTCTTGAATAAATCAGATTCGGAAATGGGCACTCAAAAGGGGCACGGTGGTCGAGTGGCAGCGCGCTTGACTAGCGTACCGATGGTCACAAGGGTTCGAATCCATGCGAAAGCAAAGATTTGTTCCCGAGGCCCATGGTGTTCCTGAGTCCATCCACCTCCGAATGGGTAACTAACATTAGTTAGACGTCTGGGTAATGCGTAGAACCCTTATAGCTGTGGCCTGTGAACTCTGCAGCACTTGCCAACAGATCATCCTCCCATGGTGTGTGGACGCAAATTGCTGCTAACTAATCATGTCTCGAGACGATATGATAAAATAAGACCGTAGTAAACATTCCTGACGTTGACGAATTCAATACATAGAATATTGTTAGATAAAGTCCTATTCATATTTTTTACTTACGCAAAACACTGAAAAGTTAAAAAGTAAAACTCATCTTCATGGGGGAGGATAAACTATTAGTTACCGTTTCAAACTCAAAACAATATGAATGTGTATAATTGTGATTGAGCTATGGTGAATGCGTACAATTCGTTGTGCTCTGGGTGAATGTGTACAATTCCTTGTAGTCATGGTAAATGTGTACAATTCGTTGTGCTCTGGGTGAATGTGTACAATTCGTTGTGCTCTGGGTGAATGTGTACAATTCGTTGTGCTCTGGGTAAATGTGTACAATTCCTTGTAGTCATGGTAAATGTGTACAATTCGTTGTGCTCTGGGTAAATGTGTACAATTCGCTGTGCTCTGGGTAAATGTTTATAATTCGTTGTGCTCTGGGTAAATGTGTACAATTCGTTGTGCTCTGGGTAAATGTGTACAATTCGTTGTGCTCTGGGTAAATGTTTATAATTCGTTGTGGTCATGGTAAATGTGTACAATTCGTTGTGGTCCGGGTGAATGTGTACAATTCGTTGTTCTCTGGGTGAATGTGTACAATTCGTTGTAGACATGGTAAACGTGTACAATTCGTTGTGGTCATGGTAAATGTGTACAATTCAACACAATTCAACACATGGAAGTGTGAAGAGTCATAAAAATGGGTTTTGAAAAACAATTTGTTTTTTATTGGAATGCACCGACAAATCTCGACGTCAGGCCATCAAATCTGTGCAGTTACTGTCACGTGAAAGTTTGTTTTTATGCTAATCTCTGACACCGGAGATAACAGGGGGAGACACACTGAAGTTAGGAAAAGGTAGGGCCACGGGGTGGGTACAGACCGTGGGCGGGGGAGGGGGTGTTCAATTCACATCAGTCTGCACTTTTAATCTGTTAGGATGGAGAAAAAAATAGGGGGGGGGGGAGGATTATTGGAATAAAGTATGCAAAGCTCACCTACGCTTAGTGGCAAAACTAGAATTGTACCCCAAATATTACTCTTAAAAATCTGGGGTAGATCTAGGTTTATAGATGTGACACTCAAAACTCACTGGTTAAATCTATTGGAAAACTCACTTTTCTAAATTTCCCAAGTCGTTGTAGCAATAATGGCCATTGCCACAGCTAAAATAGAATGACTGTATTTGTTAGGGGAGTAACTGATTTCAGCTAAGGCTCCGGTAATTCCGGAATTCGGCCATGTTTTTTCTTTTTGTTTAAATCTTGCTCAGGTCCAAATATGCCAATTGCGCAGATTAGGAAATAGCTGCCAATTGGGCAGATTAGGAAATAGCAGCCAATTGGGCAGATTAGGAAATAGCTGCCAATTGGGCAGATTAGGAAATAGCTGCCAATTGGGCAGATTAGGAAATAGCTGCCAATTGGGCAGATTAGGAAATAGCTGCCTATAGGGCAGATTAGGAAATAGCTGCCAATTGGGCAGATTAGGAAATAGCTGCCAATTGGGCAGATTAGGAAATAGCTGCCAATTGGGCATATTAGGAAATAGCTGCCAATTGGGCAGATTAGGAAATAGCTGCCAATTGGGCAGATTAGGAAATAGCTGCCAATTGGGCAGATTAGGAAATAGCTGCCAATTGGGCAGATTAGTAAATAGCATTTGAGAAAAAGAAACTTCCAGTTAGCTATTTCTCGCTATAGCAAAAAGGATTTTTTTTTTTTTAAATGAAAGCTATTCATTTTAAATTTTAATGGCACCTTACTTCATGACTTTGTGGGACTTGAACATGTCCGGAAGTGTTCTGTATTTTATTAATATTTTTTTAGTCTACTTCCTGTTTCAAAGTTCTCAGTTCTCAATTATTTAAAATGTGCAAACGTCTGAAGGTAAAAATTGCAGCCATGACATCTGACACTATTACTTTTCATTCACAACTTACACGTAAACATCTGCACCCAGCACTCAGTCACTTACGGGCCTCACTGGTCATTGGTTAACAGAGTATTTGAAATGTCCTACCAATTTTCTTCCAGTACTGATGATGTCAGCAACATTTTATTAACTCAAAAAACCATCACAAACACACAGCTGCAGTGTGTGCTAAACATAATACACTTGAATAGCTGCCATCACCAAATCATTTGGCCATGATGAATGCATTGTCTCCCACAACAACATGGCACTTCTCACATACAATTGACCACTCATTCAACTTCATCGTCTGTGTAACAACTGGGTCGTCTGTGTAACAACTGGGTCGTCTGTGTAACAATTGGGACGTCTGTGTAATAATTGGGACGACTTTTTAACAATTGGGACGTCAGTGTAACAACTGGGACGACTATGTAACAACTGGGACGTATGTGTAACAACTGGGACGTATGTGTAACAAGTGGGACGTATGTGTAACAAGTGGGACGTATGTGTAACAAGTGGGACGTATGTGTAACAATCGGGACGTCTGTGTAACAACTGGGACGTATGTGTTACAATTGGGACGTATGTGTAACAAGTGGGACGTATGTGTAACAAGTGGGACGTATGTGTAACAATTGGGACGTATGTGTAACAACTGGGACGACTGTGTAACAACTGGGACGACTGTGCAACAACTGGGACGACTGTGTAACAACTGGGACGTATGTGTAACAACTGGGACGTCTGTGTAACAACTGGGACGACTGTGTAACAACTGGGACGTATGTGTAACAATTTGGACGTATGTGTAACAACTGGGACGTCTGTGTAACAACTGGGACGACTGTGTAACAATTGGGACGTCTGTGTAACAACTGGGACGTCTGTGTAACAACTGGGACGACTGTGTAACAACTGGGACGTATGTGTAACAATTTGGACGTATCTGTAACAACTGGGACGTATGTGTAACAACTGGGACGTCTGTGTAGCAACTGGGACGTCTGTGTAACAATCGGGACGTATGTGTAACAATATTATGATTTGTGAACGCCAAAACAATCTCAGAATGGACGTTATTTTCTTTCTTGCATCCGTTGCACTCTCTCAAATGATATCATGAGGTGTTTGCTTTTATTTTTAGTGTCTTTGTTGTGTCACTAGAGCAATGGGACAGGCTAATGGACTAAATTTGTTGCATGTGATGAAGCAAGTGTAAAGTTAACAAACACAGGAACTCTGATGCTCGATAAATGTTATCGCTATAAAAATATTCTAGGATTATTTGTCGTATGTTTTGTTCAAACGGTTACGATATTCTCATAACGAGGCCGGTAAACGTTTTGCACGTGACCCTTTAATATGTCACGTCCGTCTTGATTGCTTTGTTATTTACGTAAAATAATAAATTCATTTAAAATGCGTGATTCCCATAGATAGATACATCTACTTCGAATTGCTATAAATCATCTCTCTCTGTTCTATTCCAACTCCACTCTTTTCAGGGGCTGTCAGATAAACGATTCCATGTTTGCCATCAAATAAACCAAAATATCTTCTGCCACACCAAACAATGGGGACTGTTTTTTTAACTGGCTACGTAGACATTGAAATTAAATATTATCTTAGCTTTTCATTGGCATGCATATTTCGCCATGTATTTTGTTTTTACTCTAATACCCCCATTTTTCATGTTCAATATACACGAAGTCGTTAAAGAAATCTCTGTGAGTAGATATTTTACTCTGAGCGTCTAACAGTTGTGTATTTGTAATTCTTTTATAGTTCAAATATTTGCCAAATAAAAATTGGAATTTTTCCATCAAAAAATTTTGAGACACATAAATCGCCAGTAACACCTGCTTACTACCGGGAAATTATCTGCTTTTGGTTGAAATAAATAAAATCGTTAAAATTCCAAACATTTATCTTGACAGTGATGAGCTCAGGTTATTAAAACAAACATTTTTACTTTGGCAGGCTCAAAGTAAAGTAAAGATAAAATGAAACCTTAATTACAACACACATTTTAAGTAAGAATTTACCCTAATAAAGTGATTGACAGTAATAAGAGTAAAACGATTAAAATAAATTATTTTGCGTGTAACGCTGAAGGAATAGAGAAATATCAACTTTCAATAACATTTTTCAAATAAGGTTCTTGTATTTATCGCAAGCATACTTATTTTGTTTTAAGGAAATTTAAATATTCATGTCATTTAAAGTGTGGAGATAGCGAGGGGGGGTATAAAAACTAAATATAATTTAGGGGCACAATTCGTACTGATAGGCAATTTCTATGGTTATTTTATTTCGAAACATTTGGGTCACGGTTGGTAGTTGTATGTCATAGTTTTCAGTGTATTTTCTAGATTTTTAAAAACTTTATTTTCATCAAATTTAAAAATGATACTGCTGAGACGCCACCTTACACCAACAACCCACCTACCCCAGGAGAGCTGGAACGCCACCTTACATCACCAACCCACCTACCCCAGGACAGCCGGAACGCCACCTCACACCACCAACCCACCTACCCCAGGACAGCCGGAACACCACCTTACACCACCAACCCACCTAGCCCAGGACAGCCGGGTGCAGCTAAGTTATCTTTCAGGTCATCCAATGAAAGCGTGTTGTGACGTGGGTGTCAGTTCCGTTACCCATCAGACATCAGGGCACCTAACCTCGTGGGCAGCTTGCCGTAGACCTGAACTTTGTGATGTCACGCCACACTTTATATTAGTCTTAAGTCAACCCCTCCCCCGACGATGGCAGTGATCTCGTGTCTGACTTTACATCCTCCGTCGGAATACCACACAAAAGTCATCAGGTGATATCTGACTTAACATCTTCCGGCGGAATACCACACCAAAGTCATTTGGTGATGTCTGAATTCGCAGTATCTCTAGAAAAACCCAAAGTCATAACTTTATATCCTACCTAAGCAAATCTTTACGATGTCGTGTCAGGTTTTTAATACTTTTTAATAATCATTATGAAATATTAAATAAGTCATGACTTTGGCAATCGTCTAGGGGTTGAACTGAGATGATTGTCTACAAAATAGTCAACATGAAGTTGGTGTTTTTTAACAACAGCGATAAACGGGAAAGTAAACATCAACTTATGCAGAAGATATCGAAATCTGTAATGAAGCAGGTTCCCAAACCACATAGATATAAAGCAGAACCAAAGCAAGAAACACGCCCACTGATTACTTTTTAGCCAGCCTAATGTGAAGACATTTTTTTTTTAAAGTCTGGAATGGATAAACTAGCTCTATAGAAAATATCATTCATTCCTGTATTCATCACTATATTACCTAGAGTACTATTAGAAAACCAAACCTAACATAAACAAACCAAAGTAAACTATTATAAAGTTATTTTGATGTCATTACCTTTTCGACTAGTTAGCAAGAGGGTCGTAAATTTGGACCGACCAAATTACCTTCCATAAAAAAAAAGTTTATCACAAGGAGATAACACACGTAAAGCTAGGAATACGAATCTCTTTGATCATGTAGTTGTCTAACTTTTGTTTTCAAAAACTGAAATGAACTTTTAACAGTGGATAGAATGCTGCGTGTCGGGTTTGGCAAATAATCCAGGTGAGTTGTTAAGGTGGTGGCACAAGTGGGTTAGTGGTAGAAGTGGTGTAGTGGTAGAAGTGGTGTAGTGGTAGAAGTGGTGTAATGGTAGAAGTGGTGTAGTGGTAGAAGTGGTATAGTGGTAGAAGTGGTGTAGTGGTAGAAGTGGTGTAGTGGTAGAAGTGGTGTAGTGGTAGAAGTGGTGTAGTGGTAGAAGTGGTGTAATGGTAGAAGTGGTGTAGTGGTAGAAGTGGTGTAGTGGCACAAGTGGGTTAGTGGCACAAGTGGGTTAGTGGCAGAAGTGGTGTAATGGTAGAAGTGGTGTAATGGTAGAAGTGGTGTAGTGGCACAAGTGGGTTAGTGGTAGAAGTGGTGTAATGGTAGAAGTGGTGTAGTGGTAGAAGTGGTGTAGTGGTAGAAGTGGTGTAGTGGTAGAAGTGGTGTAGTAGTAGAAGTGGTGTAATGGTAGAAGTGGTGTAGTGGTAGAAGTGGTGTAGTGGTAGAAGTGGTGTAATGGTAGAAGTGGTGTAATGGCACAAGTGGGTTAGTGGTAGAAGTGGTGTAATGGTAGAAGTGGTGTAGTGGTAGAAGTGGTGTAGTGGTAGAAGTGGTGTAGTGGCACAAGTGGGTTAGTGGCACAAGTGGGTTAGTGGCAGAAGTGGTGTAGTGGTAGAAGTGGTGTAGTTCTAGAAGTGGTGTAGTGGTAGAAGAGGTGTAGTGGCACAAGTGGGTTAGTGGTAGAAGTGGTGTAGTGGTAGAAGTGGTGTAGTGGTAGAAGTGGTGTAGTGGTAGAAGTTGTGTAGTGGTAGACGTAGTGTAGTTGTAGAAGTGAGGTTAGGATTTCAAATCGGAATTGGGCTTTGCTATTTTAAGGTAAAACAAAAGGCGTTTATAATTATTTTTTTTTAATCCGACAAAATTTTGATGATTAGAGCCCCCCCCCCTTTTGCTGCACCTCTGAGTCTCTCATCAATTCCACCCCTCCCCCCATATTTCAATATTACTATATACGATGTTTCAGTGTGCTAAGATCTTCTTATAGAACATCTTACCAGTTAATAAATGTGTATAATTGCAGGAGGACCTCGCTAAGTCGAACTTCCCTAAGGCGAAAACTTCCCTATATCGAATTAATTGTTAGATCCCGGCCTAATTCCGTAAGACTAATGTATTTTAGATCTGCTTATCTTGAAGATGTTTGGCTTCCAACCTCCCTTAGTCCAATTTTCCAAGGCATGATGTTACTCTTTTTAAAATGAACAATCTTACTTCACCCATTCCACTGAGGATGTAGTAAAGTAGGGGATGGGAGGGAAGGTGTCTCTTCTCACGGGCTGTAGTCGGTATGTCAAAGATAGTTGGCTTCCTTTGAAACATCAGACACCACCTCTCTTTCCTGTCAAGCCTTCTATCTTATCTTATCTAATCGTATCTTATATGTTACAGACGCTCCTTCTATACAGAAGAAAATTGCGTCCTACACTTATCTATGGTTTGTGTTTAGTCCTGCATTTTAATTAGAGTTTTAAATGATGATAAAGTATTGGCTTTCCTGTTTTTTTCAGGCAACCCATTCAACGCCCGAATTCCGGACGGGAAAAAAGAAAACTTGTATGTGTTTTTACTTACATACGGAATAGGACAGGTGTTTCTATCCTTATGTTTATCTGAGAGTTGTATTAAGCATTTTAGTTTCATATCTTTATTACATTTGTAAAAGTTTCTTTTTTTATAAAACCCAGATTCTTTACAGTATGGCTTTTCCCCCACCAGCTACCCCCTCTCAATATCGCCTTCATTAATCTCCGCCTATGATGCCATTTTCCCTAACCCGAGAACTCCATAAGTCGATTTTTTTCCAGATCCCTTTGTTATGACTTAAAGAGGTCCGACTGTATAAGTAAATTAGAAATAATTAGGTTTGAATGTGACTACATCGTAATCGAGTGATTCCGCCTTATTTCGTCTTATCGGGTGTGTTAACTAGACATCAATCCCATCCTCTTCTGATAACAAAATTATCGAGGTTGCTTCTGGTTCTTGCTGCTCAACGTGGCTTGGGAAATCAAAAATATCCTTATCTACCGCTTGCTATTATATAGTCATTGCTAATAGTACCACACAATACACACATTTAAACATTTCCTCAATTGAAGATGTTAATTTATAAAACAAACAATGAAAGTTGTTCATACGCCAAGTTTTCTTGACATCTTCAGACCAGGGCGGCTTGGTTCAAGAAACCTCCGCACGAGGTTGCAACATTTTATATAAAGAAATTCGGTCATGTAAACTCTATCATGGCAATTTTTTTTTCACAACTCAAACCATTTATGGCGGGAATATGGTTGAACCGTTGTAGAGCTGGCAAAGAGAGTGATGTGTACACCCGAGTTATGACAGGATCAGTTAGACAAAGTATGACGAGTGCTACCTGGAAAGTCGTAAATGTTGTCTGATTTGTCTAGATTTGGTTATCGGTGTTGATTATTATTTTCAAGAATACATATATTTAGTCAAATTGTCCAATTGTTTATGTAAAAAATAATAATAATCCTTGGTCAACATGTATGACATCAAGTTTCAAATTATGATTCAAACTCTTTGGTCTGCGTGATCATTTAAATGTGTGTCTATGAAATATCGATATGTGCAATATTTACAAATTTCATTTAATTTCCATTTGAGTTAAAGATTGTGATACATGGGGAGGGGGGGGAATTCGATTGCCTTCTAAATCTTTATCGATTACCTGGTGTCCGATTGCATGTTTATTCTGAAGACTGATTAAAGGATTAAATCCTTGTGTTTTTGACAAGGTCTGAAATTGTTTGCTGACATGGGTATCACGTGTCACATCAAGAGTCTCTGTTATTTGACAGCACCTCTTTGATATTGTGACCCAGGGTGGTGTTTTCATAACTCCTTTTGACATGAGCAAACTGTTACAATTGTTTTTTTAAAAAGATTAAATTATGGATTACGAATTGTTTTCGAAATTTGATTTTTAAAATTTGATTTATTTTTTTAAAAATATTATGATGATGTCGCAAATAAAATAAATATTCTGAAAACGATGCATTTGCTTGCATACTACGATCTGGTAGCCCGAGAGTATAATGTGAAAAAAGGTGAAAATAATTGTCATCTAAAATTCAAGCTGAGCTCATAGCAATTTTATGAAATACAATTGGCAAAACATAATTCTTTTTTCATGCAGGAACAAGATACCAAATATTGTTTCTTTGTGTTTGATAACTTTAACCTATTTCATATAAGGATAATAATTATCAACGAGGAATTTGCCGCCTCTACCACCTAGGCACCAACAATGCTCCGCTCAGAGCATTCGATTGGCTCATGTCTGAAAGTTATTTTAGCTTTTGCAACAGTAGCGAATGTCAAATTTGGAGAATTATTTAAGTTACCACCACATCAGTGTCACTTTCTCATGCTAAATAAGCCCCTTGGTTTTTTTTTCAGTACAATAACATTATTATCATAATAATTTATAGACAATAAGATGTTTGAAGTTTTGGCAGAAATAGCGTTCACATACTTTAGGAGAGTTTAATTTATTTCTTTTATTAACTTCATATTTTGCTTTTTTTCCATTTCGATGAAGAGCTCAACTTTCTTGTAAACGTTTCCCTCTTAAAAAATAAATAACGAGTTGGAATTTGCCGCCCCTATCCAAGTGCCACCCGGGACATTCGGCCCGAATTATCCCATATAAATAATGACGGTGATCCAACGCTAAAATAAAATTAATAAATTCAAGATTAGTTGATTTATTTAAGTTTATTGAAACATTAATTTCCCTACATAAATAATATAATTAATTTTTAAATTGCTTACAACAGTCTTAAGTAATGCAGTGTTTTAGAATAGCTTCTCTTAAATTATGAAAATGAAAAATTAATTACGGTCAATAACGAATACGCCTAAAATGTCTAATCTATAGCCATTGTAACCTTGACTATTGAACATGACCAGGATGAAAACATTAAACGACGAAAGATTGTGCCATCAGGATAGACAGAAAACTTCAATTTTATAAAAGAAAAAAAGCTTTTCTTTTTATTCTCTAGCATAAAAATGTGGAGTGACATTTTTAAATTCTATTTTTAAAAAACATCTTTACTTTACAGCGTTAACATATTTTGTTAAAAATATTTTTTAATATAAATAAAAAGGATCCTCGCGTAGAGCAAATGTTTCATTTATTTAGAAATTCAAATCTCAATTGAGATTTCAACAAAAATGATCGACTGCTAATCTAAATGATGACAATGAAATATCTCGCTAGTTAGTTAATTCACTCTATATGCAATGGGGGTTTCAATGTGTTACATAATAGTAACATATGATTGGGACTCTACGTTTGGACACATTTTAGAAACAGATAAAATGGACAAATAATGGTGACATATAATATGGACAAATAATGGAGACATATAATGTGGAGAAAAAATGGTGACACATAATGTGGACAAATAATGGTGACATATAATGTGGACAAAAAATGGTGACATATAATGTGGACAAATAATGGTGACATATAATGTGGACAAATAATGGTGACATATAATGTGGACAAATAATGGAGACATATAATGTGGACAAATAATAGTGACAAATAATGGTGACCAATAATGGTGACATATAATGTGGACAAATAATGGTGACATGTAATGTGGACATATAATGGTGACATATAATGTGGACAAATTATGGTGACATATAATGGTGACATATAATAGTGGCATATAATAGTGACATACAATGGGGAAAAATAATGGTGACACACAATGGTGACATGTAATAGTGGCATATAATGGTGACATATAATGTGTACACATTTACGTAAAATTTCAAAGAGTCAAATGTTAAAGACGTTTCTTAATCCATTCAAATCATTACCTCCCGATTCAGTAGTGTCAGTATATGTCACCGCCCCTGGATGGGCCCGTATTGTTACACTTTAAATATTAACTTAGAGGCTAAGGTGTGCCTTTGATATGACAATACCTTAACGTACCCATTAATGTACCCCTTCAACGCACCCTTTAATGTACCCCTTCAACGTACCCATTAATGTACCCCTTCAACGTACCAATTAAAGTACCCCTTCAACGTACCCATTAATGTACCCCTTCAACGTACCCATTAAAGTACCCCTTCAACGTACCCATTAAAGTACCCCTTCAACGTACCCATTAAAGTACCCCTTCAACGTAACCATTAATGTACCCCTTCAACGTACCCATTAAAGTACCCCTTCAACGTACCCATTAAAGTACCCCTTCAACGTACCCATTAATGTACCTCTTCAACATACCCATTAATGTACCCCTTCAACGTACCCATTAAAGTAACCCTTCAACGTACCCATTAAAGTACCCCTTCAATGTACCCATTAATGTACCCCTTCAACGAACCCATTAATGTACCCCTTCAACGTACCCATTTAAGTACCCCTTCAACGTACCCATTAATGTATTCCTTCAACGTACCCATTAAAGTACCCCTTCAACGTACCCATTAATATACCCCTTCAACGTACCCATTAATGTATTCCTTCAACGTACCCATTAAAGTACCCCTTCAACGTACCCATTAATATACCCCATTAACGTCCCCACCAATTTACCTCTCCAACGCACCCCCTCAACGCACCCCCCTCAACGCACCCCCCTCAACGCACTCCCCTCAACGTACCCCGTCAACGCGCCCCTCAACATACGCCCCTAAACATACGCTCCTCAACATAACCCTTCAACATGCTGTTAACGCTTTTTATCAGCACTCAGCCTGAAATGACGCAGTTGTAAAAATCAATTAATTCCCATTTTACTTGTAACATTACTTGATTATCTTTTCTTAGTTAGATACTTAATTTGTAACATTACTTGATTATCTTTCCTTAGTCAAATACTTCACTTGTAACATTACTTAATAATCTTTCCTTAATTAAATACTTCACTTGTAACATTAGTTGATTATTTTTCCATAGTTAAATACTTCACTTGTAACAAGACATAACTTGATTATATTTCCATAGTTCAAAACTTCAAACATGACATAGAAAATCGATTTCCAGCTCAACGCAATGTAAGAGTGACGCACCTTTAAACAGGGGAGACCACACAAAAGTTGCCTTGTCTTCCCTTTCAACTCAATATTGTTGGGCCACTTTGTCTCTCGTGTATATAAAACAGCCCACTTGACAGAAGGGTCAAGGGCCTTTTTTAGAAAAATATCCCTCTTGATTTAGAGGGCATTCACTTTCAACAGAAAAAAAACAATGCACTTATGCTCGGAGCAACGTCCCCTGGAGCCAATCTACTGGAGTCCAGATGTTCCAACTGTATTCCATTTATTAACATCGATATACACTAGGTGACTCTAATATATCAACATGGATATACACTTTGCGACTCTCAGTTTTTTCCCTTAGACTTGCATGAACAAAAACATGATTAAATGAGATAAAGTGTTACGAACTAACTCTTCCATAAGAGAGACCGAGAGAAATTGAAAGAGAGAGAGAAAGAGAGCGAAGAGAGAGAGAGAAAGTGAGAGAGATAGAAAGAGAGAAAATGAGAGATAGATAGCCACGTGTTAGTGATAAGCATATTGAGCTTCGCTGAGGAACTCATAGGTAAGTGTATTGTGATGGGGTGTGATGGGGTGATGGGTGTGATGTGGTGCAATGGGCGTGGACACAGAAACTGAATGCAGGTCGCTCGGGGCCCGTCACAAAGTTCAATTTTATTATTTTTTTAATAAATGTTTTGTTTTTAGACAACAAAACACAAGGAGATGTGTTCCACTTGAAACTTGGTTCTCTTGAAAAGAGAACTTTTAGAATGGTGCATTTAGTTAACCTGGTGCATTATAAGAACTTTATTGAATGGTGCAGTTAGTAAACTTGGTGCTGTATTAGAACTTTATTGAATGGTGCATTTAGTAAACTTGGTGCTGTATTAGAACTTTATTGAATGGTGCAGTTAGTTAACCTGGTGCAATTATAAGAACTTTATTGAATAGTGCAGTTACTAAACTGGGTGCTCTATAATAACTTTATTGAATGGTGCAGTTAGTAAACTTGGTGCTATATAATAACTTTATTTAATGGTGCAGTTAGTAAACTCGGTGCTCTATAAGAACTTTATTGAATGGTGCAGTTAGTACACCTAGTGCTTTATAACAACTATATTTAATGGTGTAGTTAGTAAACCTAGTGCTTTATAAGAACTTTATTGAATGGTGCAGTTAGTAAACTTGGTGCTTTATAAGAACTTTATTGAAAGGAGCAGTTAGTAAACCTAGTGCTTTATGAGTACTTTTTTGAATGGTGCAGTTAGTAAACTTGGTGCTTTATAAGAACTTTATTGAAAAGAGCAGTTAGTAAACCAAGTGCTTTATGAGAAATTTATTGAATGATGCAGTTAGTAAACCTAGTGCTTTATAAGAACTTTATTGAATAGTGCAGTTAGTAAACCTGGAGCTAATAAGAAGTAAAATTGTGTCACGTATTGACTTAATTTTTTGGGTAGTAAATAATTATTTTATATATTATATGTGATTTAAATCCTCTTAGAAAGAACAACAAATTGACTTCATTTCGATTGAGATGACTTATTGTTTGATTGTTTCATTCTTTGATTAATTAGTTGAAATTTCATTGACTGATTTCATTTCTTAATTAGCGCTGGGGGTTTTTTTCATGCTAGTCTTGCAGATCCGTCTACCACAAAGTTCTTGTTTGCATTAAAAATTACTTCAGCTGCCTGATAAAATTTCATTTTTAAAAAAAAAATTGTGAATTCCTCATTTAGTACCTTTAGAAATTTTAAAAAATCAAATGAATTGTAGACCCATTGCCTTAATAAATGAAATATTTATTTTAAACAGGTGAAGAATAAATTTTAATAAACCATTAAGACACGTTAACGGCGCACCTGTTACATTGCTTAATTTGAAGAAGGTGGCAGAATATTTATGATTTGGAAGGGAAGAAAGTAATTTTTAAAAAATCATGTGTTATAATCTGTTATAATCGGTTCACACCATGGATCATCCCAAGATATCCTTAACGAGACTGTCCATGAAATACTCTATGAAATACTCCATGAAATATGTCATGAAATACTCCATGAAATACTCCATGAAATACGCCATGAAATACTACATCTTCCTTAATGTTCTCTGTGAAACGCTACATGATATACTTATGGAATGCTCAATCAAGTGTTTTATGATATGCTCAATGAAATTTTCATAAAATGATCCATTAAAAGCTTCATGAAATGATCTAGGAAATTCCCCATAATAGACACCATGAAATGCCCGAATAAATGCCCCATAATAGACACCATGAAATGCTCTAATAAATGCCCCATAAAAGACACCATGAAATGCTCTAAGAAATGCCCCATAATAGACACCATGAAATGCTCATAGAAATGCCCCATAATAGACACCATAAAATGCTCATAGAAATGCCCCATAAAGGACACAATGAAATGCTCTAATAAATGCCCAATAAAGACACCATGAAATGCTCTAAGATGTGCCCCATAATAGACACCAGGAAATGCACATTGAAATGCCCCATAATAGATACCATGAAATGCTCTAAGAAATGCACCATAATAGACACCATAAAATGCTCTAAGAAATATCCCATAATAGACACCATGAAATGCTCTAAGAAATACCCCATAATAGACACCATGAAATGCTCATAGAAATGTCCCATAAGAGATACCATAAAAGGCTCTAAAAATGCCCCATAAAGACACCATGAAATGCTCTAAGAAATACCCCATAATAGACACCAT
>MUZC01002301.1:422010-434438 GCA_002072015.1 Radix auricularia | reverse complement strand
CCCCCCCCCCCCCCCCAAGCACAGTTTTTGGCCCTAGGACTGCCGCTATTGTGACGTTGCCTTCTGGGTGTTTTCAAGAGAACACAATTCACTTCACTTGTGTGTGTGACAGAAATTGTGTTGCTGCCTGAGAGAAACATCAATGTACAACATGATACTTACTATAGAGGAACTAGGATCATGATATCAAATACTAGTCTGTATCCTGATACAAAATGGTAGTCTAAAAAAACGTGATACAGAGTATTTTCTAATCAATACTACAATTGTGAGCCATTGAAAGCTCACATTTCCAATAATTAGTTTAATACGGCGTGCCCGTTTATAAACATCTCCAGACAACAGGTTAACCAATTAAATTCTGTCATTAAAATACATAAAGCTGTCAGTAAAGTTTTACATGCTAGCTAACTTTACAGAATAAAGCACAAACTTCACCGGTCAAAGAGATAAATGATATGCTCAAAATGATGCTAGCCTATTGTCTCAACTAATTATTTTCAAGTTATACAATCTATACAATTTTGTCGAGCCTCATCCTTTTCTAATCTACTAGATGTGTGTTTTAAACCAGTTGTTCTCAAACTTTATAGTAGGGTGGACCGGCAGGAATTTTTCCATTAGACCAGGGACCGGTACACGATTTCACTGTACCAACGTGGTAGCGAAATGCAATTTATTTGATCTTATTTGTTTCACTTTATGCGCTTATTGCAGAAAGTGAAGTATTCTATAGACAAGTATTAATGTTTGAAAATGGAGGATTATAATTAGATTTTTGCTTCTTTCTTTATAACTTCTTCGGACCGGCACCGGTCCACGGACCACCAATTTGAGAAGCACTGTTCTAAACTACAAGTAGTGGTGGATCCTCCTTCTACGAGTTGATCTATTCTACCTTAAGAAATTTGACCTCGGTTTCGATGAAATTTTCTGGTTTACTCATCTGCCGAATCCCAATGTCTGTTGCTTGTTGGCTCAACCGTCGGGTGTATCACAAGCAGGTCAGAAACATTTGGCGGCGGGGGGGGGGCGTAATCTATGGCCATGAAAGTTTTTCGCGCCCTGTGTGATACGAACCATCTGACACATTTGAAACGAAACCGTCTGCCACACAACCGGATATGCGCGTTCCGGAAGTGATAAACGCGCCACGGACGCACGGCCCCAGTAGAGACAATAAACGCGTTTAGCCTTCATGGCGACTGTGGCGTAGGTGTTATGAAGTGAATGTGGTGGACAGCTGTGGATGTGGCCAGATGTTTGGGGATCTGTTGGACAGGTGTGTGAACAGGTAAATGTGGCGTTGAATAAGAATGAAACAATTTTCTTTATTTCTAGTGAAGTCTTGCTGCAATTTTTTTTTTAATTATGTTTGTTATGGGATAGTTTGTAATGAAGCATAAGATAACCGTCTGTTCATCGGTAGCAGTCAACCCAGGGGCAGATTAAGGCTGCATGGGGCCCCGGGCTGCAATCAAACGGTGGCCCTATCCAGCGAGCGTTCCTTACAATAAAATGCTTGTTAACAGCTAATATAAGACTGTAACTCAATATTAATAATGAAAAAAAAAACGATCACGAAGAAATAACTGTTTGAAGTGTTGGTGATATATTACAATTGAGTGTGAAATTGTGTGAATTGAGCTCACCAAGCCGTCTGACCACTGAGCGCACCAAGCCGTCTGGCCATTGAGCTCACAAGCCGTCTGGTCATTTATAACACCAAGCCATCTGGCCTTTGAGCTCACCAAGCCGTCTGGCCTTTGAGCTCACCAAGCCGTCTGGCATTTGAGCTCACCAAGCCGTCTGGCCTTTGAGCTCACCAAGCCGTCTGGCCATTTATAACACCAAGCCGTCTGGCCATTGAGCCCACCAAGCCGTCTGGCCTTTCAGCTCACCAAGCCGTCTGGCCATTTATAACACCAAGCCGTCTGGCCATTTATAACACCAAGCCGTCTGGCCTTTGAGCCCACCAAGCCGTCTGGCCTTTGAGCTCACCAAGCCGTCTGGCCATTGAGCCCACCAAGCCGTCTGGCCAATGAGCTCACAAGCCGTCTGGTCATTTATAACACCAAGCCGTCTGGCCATTGAGCTCACAAGCCGTCTGGCCATTTATAACACCAAGCCGTCTGGCCAATGAGCTCACCAAGCCGTCTGGCCATTGAGCTCACCAAGCCGTCTGGTCATTTATAACACCAAGCCGTCTGGCCATTGAGCTCACAAGCCGTCTGGCCATTTATAACACCAAGCCGTCTGGCCATTGAGCCCACCAAGCCGTCTGGCCATTGAGCCCACCAAGCCGGCTGGTCATTTATAACACCAAGCCGTCTGGCCATTGAGCCCACCAAGCCGTCTGGCCTTTGAGCTCACCAAGCCGTCTGGCCATTTATAACACCAAGCCGTCTGGCCTTTGAGGAGCTCACCAAGCCGTCTGGCCATTTATAACACCAAGCCGTCTGGCCTTTGAGCTCACCAAGCCGTCTGGCCATTTATAACACCAAGACGTCTTTCCTTTGAGCTCACCAAGCCGTTTGGCCATTTATAACACCAAGCCGTCTGGCCATTGAGCCCACCAAGCCGTCTAGGGCATTTATAGCACTAAGCCGTCTGGCCTTTTATAGCACCAAGCCGTCTAGGGCATTTATAGCACTAAGCCGTCTGGCCATTTATAACACCAAGCCGTCTAGGGCATTTATAGCACTAAGCCGTCTGGCCATTTATAGCACCAAGCCGTCTGGCCATTTATAACACCGAGCCGTCTGGCCATTTATAGCACCAAGCCGTCTGGCCATTTATAACACCGAGCCGTCTGGACATTTATAGCACCAAGCTGTCTGGCTATTGAAAACATTTAGCAGTCTGGTTATAGAAAGCACATCGCTTTCAGGCCATTGTGTGCACCAAGCCGTCTAGCTACTGAAAGCACCAAGTCGTAGGCTGTAGAAATAAAGGGAATCTTGGGTTATAGGTAGTAAAGCTGCCTGTCATAAAATGTGACAAATGTGTGGCGCATGCCGGGTACTAGGTGTGAGGGGAAATAACTGGCAGGGCAATTTGAAGTGATTTTGTAATTAATAATTTTGTTTAAAAATTAATATGCTAAAAGTGTGTTAAGATAAATAAAAATATCCAAGGGTATTTCATCTCGATGCACCAAGAGACTTTATGGGTGCTGCAGGTTAATCACTGGTTTATTGGCTAATTAATAACATTTCACATTTTTAAATCCTTTATATTAACTTGTGGTGTCTGAGCCCATGCGACCGACCATGCGTGCTTGCTTGCCGAAAAAACTTTGAATCGATTTTTAACCCACTTTCTCGTAAGCTAGCAAGCGGAAATTTTGCAGGCCAATTCATGCTAATAATAAAAATGATGTATCAAAATTTCAGATCGATCAAATGGACAGTAGAATTGAATTATTGAATTTTTAAATTATTTTATTTATCTATATGTATCATGTTAATTTTTTGAGATAGAGTGTTGTGGTGCGTATTATGTTCAACAACCTTTCATGTCGCGCAATAAGGTGCGCATTACATCGACAGTACTTTAAAAAATATATTCACGATCGGTGCGCATTATCTTAAACATGTTTTACGAGACATAACTAGAATTTTGTATTTTCGGATTGTCCTGCCCTGCGTATTATAATGAACATCCTTATAGAATCTAGTTATGTCTCGTATATAAAGGATTTATAGTAAAAAAAAAAAAAAAAACTTGGTCTTTTACGTTTTTTTTAAAAATATTATTTAAAGGATAGAATCAAATGTTTGATATGAAAATAAATAACATTTCACCTTGTTTGAAGGCGTGCACACTTTGGTGCGCACATTGTCACTGACGTCACTGGACTTCTGACTCCGCTCGAAACACATCTGAATTCAGCGCTCAAAGTTATCATCAAATAATCATCAAATAATCAGTTTCCAGGTGCATGATGGGTGTTGATAAACTTGATAGCAGTTCTAACACCGCCGATGGCTACCACTTGCTTTCTTTATTGCTCCAACCTTATACACATAATACACAAGCAGCATACGGAGATGATGTTCAGCGGTGTAACTTTCTTTTTGCTTACTAGATTGGTTGAGGGAGACAACCGGGTTATTGTCATTTTCGAACAAGTCAGGCGGAGTTGTCTGTTGTTGCTGGAATCACTGCAAGGTGTGTTTTATTTTTGCAAGCCAATCGAACATAATTTGTTGGCACACAAAAACTGGTGCAGATTTAACGCGTCACTCGCTCAATGAAGGTGACCTAATTTCTGGCCCCACATTAGCAGGGCTAAAAGGCGGGTTAAAGAAGAGAGAGAGAGAGTTGCATGGTTCCCTGGATATAGTTGAACTTATTTTATTTTATTTTTTTGGTCTTCGTTAAATTCATGAAAAGCGAGGAAGTTAACTTTTTCTATCAGTATGGCGCCATTTCGACGTTGTTAACTCGGTTTGGACATAGCCATAAGTAGGGCTCTAGTAAGACTCTTGTAGGTCTCTAGCAGAAATTTTGTAGGATTGTAGGATTGTTTTAAATCTTATAGTTATAGAGCGTTGCAGTCGAATATTCGTTTTAAAAAAAATTCACAAATTATTTGTAAGAAGACAATAAATTTAAGTTTGATTTATGAACTAATACTTATAACAGTAGACGTTTCGGCTAATGCCTTCATCAGTACAATAACAAATAATTACTTACATAAATCTTAAAAGATATTATATGATACAAAAAGGAAAAGAATTGAAAAACAAAAACAAACAAGGACACGGGATATAAGAAAAATGAGGAAGTTGAAGTATCTAAAGTAACAGTGAAAACCACAACGGAAAAACGATTTTGCAGTCAGGTAAAACTGTGGATTTCATTAATTCCATTTGGAGCCAACGTACCAAATCGTTTTATGAGTCTATTTTCCATGTGGAATATTCGTATTAGTTTTGAAATCTCATAATTGTTAAAAGCTGTTAAAATAAATTTATAAACAAATTATTTTGGTTTCAAGCCGGAAATTGTATACAAAAAAAAATCATATTTAATTAAGGCACATGATTGTTTTACAAAAACATTAAAATCTGATTTTTCGCATTTGTGACAGTGGTTTGAAGTTGCCTGTCACTTAACCCCCCCCCCCCAAACCCCAAAATCCCCTCGTCCCCAGAGATGTGAAGCCGTAAAACATATTGTTTTTTATCTTGCATATTTGTTTCGATGGTATGTTTGGGTATTTAATTCACTTATGAAAATAGATGTATACTCTGAGAAACTAAAAGTATGACCGAAAAGAAAAAAAAGGCTCAATCAATAATATAATGATGACGGTAGGAGATTTGTGTAGGTTGTATACTACTGAACTCGCTTTGGAAGCTCTGTCTGTGTCTGGGGAAGTACTCGTATGTGCACAGTAACTGTGATATCTGTATGTGCACAGTAAGTGTGATATGTGTATGTGTAAGTAAATGCGGTATATGTATGTGCACAGTAAGTGTGGTATCTGTATGTGCACAGTAAGTGTGATATATGTATGTGCACAGTAAATGTGATATCTGTATGTGCACAGTAAGATTGATATATGTATGTGCACAGTAACGGTGATATCTGTATGTGCACAGTAAGTATGATATCTGTATGTGCACAGTAAGTGTGATATATGTATGTGCACAGTAAGTGTGATATATGTATGTGCACAGTAAGATTGATATATGTATGTGCACAGTAACGGTGATATCTATATGTGCACAGTAAGTATGATATCTGTATGTGCACAGTAAGTGTGATACATGTATGTGCACAGTAAGTGTGATATATGTATGTGCACAGTAAGTGTGATATTTAGCTTATATAAACAACTGCTGGCGTCTCTTGAAACAGGTCAACTATAGAAAACAAATATATTACATACAAGTCTGTGACACCACAAATGTGAAGTGTGATTTTTTTCTTGGAAAATGTTTCTATAATTAGAGTTTTTATACAATACGTGACGTTATTTACTGGATATCAGAATTTAATTTACATTACTATAGAAAACCATCTCAAATGATGTTAATAAAACGTTATTTGTCTGCCCTTTACTGTTCACTCCTTTTCTATGTGGCGGTAAATCCAGGTCTTTCCTTCATTTCTACACTGACCTTCTACACTGCCATCTCTATTGATGGCACATCCAGGTCTTCCCTTTAGTGGCCACTGCCATCTCTATTGATGGCACATCCAGGTCTGCCCTTTAGTGGCCACTGCCATCTCTATTGATGGCACATCCAGGTCTGCCCTTTAGTGGCCACTGCGATCTCTATTGATGGCACATCCAGGTCTGCCCTTTACTGGCCACTGCCATCTCTAATTGTGGCACATCCAGGTCTTCCCTTAACTGTTCACTGCTATCTCTATTGATGGCACATCCAGGTCTGCCCTTTACTGCCCACTGTCATCTCTATTGATGGCACATCCAGGTCTGCCCTTTACTGGCCACTGCCATCTCTATTGATGGCACATCCAGGTCTGCCCTTTACTGGCCACTGCCATCTCTATTGATGGCACATCCAGGTCTGCCCTTTAGTGGCCACTGCCATCTCTATTGATGGCACATCCAGGTCTGCCCTTTACTGCCCTCTGCCATCTCTAATTGCGGAACATCCAGGTCCAGGTCTGCCCTTTACTGCCCCCTGCCATCTCTAATTGTGGCACATCCATGTCTGCCCTTTACTGCCCACTGCCATCTCTATTGATGGCACATCCAGGTCTGCCATTTACTGCCCACTGCCATCTCAATTGATGGCATATCCAGGTCTGCCCTCACTGCCCACTGCCATCTCTAATTGTGGCACATCCAGGTCTGCCCTTTACTGCCCACTGCCATCTCTATTGATGGCACATCCAGGTCTGCCCTTTACTGCCCTCTGCCATCTCTAATTGCGGAACATCCAGATCTGCCCTTTACTGCCCACTGCCATCTCTATTGATGGCACATCCAGGTCTTCCCTTTACTGCCCACTGCCATCTCTAATTGTGGCACATCCAGGTCTGCCCTTTACTGCCCACTGCCATCTCTATTGATGGCACATCCAGGTCTGCCCTTTACTGCCCACTGCCATCTCTATTGATGGCACATCCAGGTCTGCCCTTTACTGCCCCCTGCCATCTCTATTGATGGCACATCCAGGTCTGCCCTTTACTGCCCCCTGCCATCTCTAATTGTGGCACATCCAGGTCTGCCCTTTACTGGCCACTGCCATCTCTAATTGTGGCACATCCAGGTCTGCCCTTTACTGCCCACTGCCATCTCTATTGATGGCACATCCAGGTCTGCCCTTTACTGCCCACTGCCATCTCTAATTGTGGCACATCCAGGTCTGCCCTTTACTGCCCACTACCATTTCTATTGACGTCACATCCTTTCACAGCAGCACACCAGCAATGACGCTTTTCTCCACTGACCTTCTAGACTTCCTCACCTGTCTCAGCACCCCCCCCCCCCCCCCCCGTCCCTAACCACAGACCAAAGCCCAAACCCATCCTGTTATTAGAAGATCAGAGATGGCTCATTCACTGCAATCAAAACGAAAAAAATCAACAACAAAAATACCAACTGGGAATAAGGACCCTGCGCGCCAAACGCAAAGACATTCCGCACCGTTCTGGTGCAGCCGTCAGGTCTCGGCAGTTATTGGCGCACTCTTTTACCCCGTTTGACATGTGAGGCAGGCATGGGGACGCAATGTTTGCTCAGTTGGTGGCATAATGGAAATATTTCCTACTGGCATTAGCAGCTGTGTAGATTATATGTAAAAATAAAAGTTCTTCATTGAATGCTATACAAGTTTTTAAAGGGATAATTTTTAGCAAGTTTTTTTTTTCAGGCATGACACTGTTTGTTTTATGTCTCAGAAATTAATGACTTCGTTTAAGTAGCGGGCGGGAAAAAACCGTTAATTACAGTTAGAGGAAACATTTAGAAGTTTGTTGTTAAACAGATATTTTTGCATCATATTATTTTCTATGCATACTGAAGAGGTAGGAAAAAATATTATTAAGTTAATTATGGTAATGAAAGCCAGAAAAAATATTCTGTATCAGAAAGTCTTCAGTCTCATAATGAATCTCATACATTTTAATGGTTCGATGTTATGTAAGGTCTCCGATAGTGTGTTTGTGAAGACTTTCATACATGACTGGCCAAGAAGGTAAATGTTATCAAAAACCTACTGATATGTTCCACAAATTCTGGTCCTTTGAATTGGATATTTCCACAACGTCAAACACACAATTCATTCCTTACTAATATATCAGTATAATTTTGATAAATATACGTGCGCCTTCTTTCCACGCTCCTTCCATTGTGTTACTCTACTGCACTAAACGACCCAACGACCTAATACGTCACACATTATTACCCGCGTCACTATCAAGTGCGCTTTCATTAATTAATAAAATTTCTACACAATGCTCTAAACTGGTGGAAACTTAATTACACGCCGCCGCCATTTAAATTACTATAAATAGACTCGATAACTAACTGTTTCAACCAAACATTCAGCATACAGAGCTGTTTAATAAACAATAATTATATTTTTGAGTATTTCGTTTTCTTGGTACTTTCATGTGGATGTATTCATTTCTTGTCCTTATTGATTTTTTTTATAAAGTCTATTTAACTTTATTTAAGGAGAACTATTTATTTAGTGGCTACATCTCTGTGTCGTGTCCTTACAATGATCTTACAATGGCACATAAACGTAGCATTCAAACAACTGAATCCTTCAAGACAGCACTGAAGACTCATGACTGAAGACATATCTTTTCAAGATTAATTTTGAAAATTGATGAAACACCATTTCTTTTAATAATTAACGTAGCTTTTTGTTTTATGTACCGTAATTAAGTGTGGTTGTTATGGCATGAATGCTGATTTATTATTTATATACTACCTTTATAAATACCTAGGCTGTGAGCCCAGTACCTAACTGGGATACAGTGCTATAAAAATAATATATTTATTATTATTATTATTATTATTATTATTATTATTATTAATATTATTATTATTGTTATTATTATGTGTTGTTGTTGTTTAATTGTATAATTTTATTTTCTGCTCCCCAGCGGTCCTTGGTACCCCGGGGTCCAACGATGCCAAACTTTATTCTGACATTGCGGAAATTCTTCTTAGAGAGGAGAGTCCAGGGGAAGCAGGGAAGTCGGGGAGGTCTGTGCCCAACTTCTGCAAGTTGGTGTTTACGCCCTTGAACCTCGACAAGAGCAGTGGCGAGTCATTCTATGACAGTCTTGAGTTAGGTGAGTGTCAGTAGGTGAGTGTCAGTAGGTGAGTGTCAGTAGGTGAGTGTCAGTAGGTGAGTGTCAGTAGGTGAGTGTCAGTAGATGAGTGTCAGTAGGTGAGTGTCAGTAGGTGAGTGTCAGTAGGTGAGTGTCGTTGTCAATAGGTGAGTGGTGTTGTCAGTAGGTGAGTGTCAGTAGGTGAGTGGTTTTGTCAATAGGTGAGTGGAGTTGTCAGTAGGTGAGTGGTGTTGTCAATAGGTTAGTGGTGTTATCAATAGGTGAGTGGTGTTGTCAATAGGTGAGTGGTGTTGTCAGTAGGCGAGTGTCAGTAGGTGAGTGTCAGTAGGTGAGTGTCAGTAGGTGAGTATCAGTAGGTGAGTGTCAGTAGGTGAGTGTCAGTAGGTGAGTGTCAGTAGGTGAGTGGTGTTGTCAATAGGTGAGTGGTGTTGTCAGTAGGTGAGTGTCAGTAGGTGAGTGGTTTTGTCAATAGGTGAGTGGAGTTGTCAGTAGGTGAGTGGTGTTGTCAATAGGTTAGTGGTGTTGTCAGTAGGTGAGTGGTGTTGTCAATAGGTGAGTGGTGTCGTCAGTAGGCGAGTGTCAGTAGGTGAGTGTCAGTAGGTGAGTGTCAGTAGGTGAGTGTCAGTAGGTGAGTGGTGTTGTCAATAGCTGAGTGGTGCTGTCAATAGGTTAGTGGTGTTGTCAGTATGTGAGTGGTGTTGTCATTAGGTGAGTGGTATTGTCAGTAGGTTAGTGGTGTTGTCAATAGGTTAGTGGTGTTATTAATAGGTGAGTGGTACTGTCAGTAGGTGAGTGGTGTTGTCAATAGGTGAGTGGTGTTGTCAGTAGGTGAGTGTCAGTAGGTGAGTGTCAGAAGTGAGTGGTGTTGTCAATAGCTGAGTGGTGCTGTCAATAGGTTAGTGGTGCTGTCAGAATGTGAGTGGTGTTGTCATTAGGTGAGTGGTATTGTCAATAGGTTAGTGGTGTTGTCAATAGGTTAGTGGTGTTATTAATAGGTGAGTGGTACTGTCAGAAGGTCAGTGGTGATGTCAATAGGTGCGTGTTACTGTCAATATGTGAGTGGTGCAGCCAATTGGTGAATGGTACTGTCAAAAGATGAATGGTGCTGTTAATTAGTGAGTAGTACTGTCAATAGGTGAGTGGTACTGTCAATCGGTGAGTGGTGCTGTCAATAGCTGAGTGGTGCTGTCAATAGCTGAGTGGTGCTGTCAATAGGTGAGTGATGCTGTCAATAGGTGAGTGGTACTGTCAAAATATGAGTGGTATAGATGAGTGGTACTATCAATAGGTTAGTGATGCCGTCATTAGCTGAGCGGTGCTGTCGATAGCTGGGTGGTGCTATCATTAGGTAAATGGTGCTGTCATTAGCTGAGTGGTGCCGTCATTCGATGAATGGTGCTGTCAATAGGTAATGTGGTGCTGTCTATCTCAGCATTTAACAGCTCGGAACTAGCTCATGGCCCATCATTACATTACCTCCATTTTTCCCATTCACTCTCAGCTAACGTTAATGGTACCTTCAAGTCTCCCATTCACTCTCAGCTAATGTTAATGTTACCTTCAAGTCTCCCATTCACTCACAGCTAACGTTAATGGTACCTTCAAGTCTCCCATTCACTCACAGCTAATGTTAATGTTACCTTCAAGTCTCCCATTCACTCACAGCTAATGTTAATGTTACCTTCAAGTCTCCCATTCACTCACAGCTAACGTTAATGTTACCTTCAAGTCTCCCATTCACTCACAGCTAAAGTTAATGTTACCTTCAAGTCTCCCATTCACTCACAGCTAAAGTTAATGTTACCTTCAAGTCTCCCATTCACCTACCTTCCTAACAAACAGCCCGGGAAAACTTCAATGACCAGAAAGTTGCCGTCGCCATTGGTCCCTTCATGGAGATCTTCGCGTCCACTGACTACGTCATCACCAAACAGATTCACATCCTGACGTCAGCAGCCGGACAGAACGCCGGGATGATGAACCCGGACAGAGTTGTGTCCATCCTGCCTGAACCCAGGTCGGCTATGACGTCATGCTTCAGATCTTTAGAATGACCTAATTACATGGGTTCTTACATTAATTTAAAAAAAATCCGTTTGATTGTTTTAATTAATTTTTTTATAGATGCTGAGGAAATATGGTGAACGAAAGAGTTTTTAAAAATTTCTTGTGTTACTTTAATAATTCCGAAGATCTTATGAATAGTTGTTTTAAAAAATGTTATCAGACTTGCTATCCCTTTTTTATCTTTTTTATTTAGAAAAAAAACTCACTACGTTCCATAGCGCATATATTTATATCAAAATTTATATCAGTAACATATAGGCCTAGTCCCAACTAGACCTGTCAACGGGTACCCGGGACCCGGGTACCCATTGCCGAGCAATTGCCCGGGTTGTAAAATGGCACCCGGGTACCCGTGAAAATGTTACTGCAATATCTTTACCACAAGTATTTAAACTGTGGCTCTTCTGTGTTCAAATTTCGGCTCGCGAGTAATTTATCAAATTAAAACTTTTCGTTTGATATAAATACGGTAAAATGCGTATTAAGATGAAAATGCTTAAAAAGATATACGTGTTAAAGGGAAATAAAACACGGTCCCGACAAACTACAAAGTAGCAAAGTATTTTGATATTTTTTTTTTTACCAGGAACATGAAGCAAAAATCATTTAAAACAGAAAAGGTTTTAGTTCTTTGAATTGTTCAAGTAAGGAAAAAAGAACTAGAACACAACGCCGATAACTACTATTAACTAGGAAGGGCTAGAGATGACCTTCGCATTGGCTTTGAAATACGCCGCTCATCTTTGATACCGATCGAGCCAGCCAATGTTGTTTATCTAATCCCCCCCCACCCACCGACACACACGTGTCTCCACTCCTATCTCCACCAAATACTTTTTGAAAAATATTTCAATCGTTGAATGATTTTCACTATAATAACAAAAATACATGGTGGGGGTGGGTCTGTCCTTTCAGTATGACACAAAATAGGACACAAGAGTAATAACTAGGATTGGCTAGAAATGACCTTGGCTTTGAAATACGCCGCTCATCGTTGATACCGATTGAGACGCGCCAATTTATTTTATCTACCCCCCCCCCACTAACATATGTCTCCAATCCTATCC
>MUZC01002301.1:389489-420169 GCA_002072015.1 Radix auricularia | reverse complement strand
TATATAGTCCCAACATATACATTTGATGGACTGAATGTCTTATATAAGTAACATATAGTCCCAACATATACATTTGATGGACTGAATGTCTCATGTAAGTAACATATAGTCCCAACATATACATTTGATCGACTGAATGTCTCATGTAAGTAACATATAGTCCCAACATATACATTTGATCGACTGAATGTCTCATATAAGTAACATATAGTCCCAACATATACATTTGATGGACTGAATGTCTTATATAAGTAACAAGCCAATAATTTGCAGATGATACTCAACTTTACACTCACACTGATCCCTCTGATATTGACTTCACTGTCCAATTGATGCAGGAGTGCATTGGTGAGGTAAAGTCTTGGATGACTTTAAACAAGCTCAAACTTAATGATAATAAGACAGAAGCACTGCTATTCTGTAACAATAAATCACGCAGTACTTTGACTCTTCCGAATTCTATTCAGGTGGCTAGTTCTGATATACTGTTCACAACATCGACTAGGAATCTTGGCTACATTATTTCTGAAAACATGTCTACCAACAACTTCATCAATCACATCTGTCGCTCTGCCTATACTTCATTCGTCAGATCAGTTCAATCCGTCATTACTTAACAGATAGTGCAACAAAAACTCTAGTCTGTGCTCTTGTTCTAGCTCGTATTGATTACTGCAATTCTCTTCTGTCAGGTGCGCCAAAACAATGCATTGAAAAACTACAGAGAGCTCAAAATTCAGCTGCCAGATTAGTTCTAAGGGCAAAAAATCATGACCATGTTACTCCGCTACTTTACTCACTTCATTGGCTACCCATACAAGCCCGAATTGATTTCAAACTGGCCGTTCTGTGTCACAACTTCTTTTCTGACTCATGCCCTTCATATCTTACTGAACTTTTTTTCAGTCTACTCACCAAGTCGTCAGCTACGCTCTTCTGCAGATACACGCATTCTCTGTGTTCCTAAGACAAGAACTAAAACATTTGACGAAAGGTCATTCTCTTTTTGTGCAGCCAAACAATGGAATTCTCTTCCATTACACATCCGTAGTATTTCAACTTCTATGTCATTCAAGACTGCACTTAAGACACATCTTTTTAAAATTTATTTTGAAAATTAAGGAAACAACATTTCTTTAAATGATTAACGTAGCTGATGTATACCGTATTGTCATTTATGTAGTTAGTATGATATGAATGTTTCTTTTATTAATATATGTATTGTTATTTCCATGTGAAGCGCTGTGAGCCCGGCTCCTTGCTGGGATACAGCGCTATATAAATTATCATTTTATTATTATTATTAATTATATAGTGTCAACATATACATTTGATTGACTAAATGTCTCATATAAGTAACATATAGTCCCAACATATATATTTGATGGACTGAATGTCTCATATCGATTACTGTGTCCACACAGCTCGCTGTCTAGTATCATCGCGGCAACTGTAACCAAGTTGAACTGGACAAACGTCGCATTCCTAGCACAAGGTCAGTCAACCGGGATAGGCTAACCCTAAACCGGTTAGATTTTAACCACTCTTACAGTTTAGATTAAAGACTTAAATACTTTAAGCTTTTGTTCCTGTTGTTTGTTTTTAATTAATTGTGATTCAATTTAGCTATACAAATAAAATATCAAGTAAATCGACTTTGTGAAGGACTTGAAATACGAACGTTTGTTCCCATGTTTTAAAAAGCAGAAGATCAGATTTTTTAATAAACCACAACAGGTGAATTGTATTTCCTTTTCGTTTTTAAAAAACTCGTATAAGTGCTGCACTTGAGGCGGGTAAGAGAGTTCATTAAGTGTATTTAGGTGGTGAGATGGCGGATACCTTGTGAAACATCAGAAGGACAAAGGAGATAACTGAAAATCTTGACAAAATATTTATCAAAATTATAAAAGTATTACTTTAGATGTATTGTCTGGTGCTGAAGGGGCGGTCCGCCTCGGGTGACACCAACACTATTGACGACACTGCTAAATTTTCTCATATTTTCCAGACGATTTTTCCCCTGTGCTGAGTCTGGGTCAAAGTGGGACGGTTGTCTGGCCCATCCGTCTGCCCAACAAGGTCAACTCCCCTGATGACCCGGAACTGATACGGAACCTGTTAGAACTGAGGAAATCCCAGCGAAACATCTTCATCTTACACTCGAACAACAGAGAGGTGGTCATGCACGTGCTGAAGGCGGTAAGTGGCTGTAGTAGAGGTCTAGTTATAGACATACCAAACAATAGCGGCAATATAAATGTAACAATATAAGCACAACGAAATAAACACAATATATATATATAATATATATATATATAACATATACACAAAAACATAAACACAACACCATAAACACAACAACATAAACACAACAACATAAACACTACAACATAAACACAACAACCTAAACATAAAAACAAACACAAAAACATAAAAACACAACAATACAAAAACAAGAACATGATCACAAAAGCATGTCGTCGTCCTGCACGTTCTCAATCGGTCAATGACATTTGTAGCTACACAATTATTGAAACAACGATAGCTACAACAACAGCTACAACAGCTACAAAAACAGCTACAACAACAGCTACAACTAAAACAGCTACAACTAAAACAGCTACAACAACAGCTACAACTAAAACAGCTACAACAACAGCTTCAACAACAGCTATAAAAACAGCTACATCAGCTACAAAAACAGCTACAACAGCTACAAAAACAGCTACAACAACAGCTACAACACCAAAGAAATAATCAACGAGCTTCAAAGAAAAATTATATTAAAACAACATACACAGCACCAGCAACAATTACTCACTTCAAAGTAGCAACAGTGGCAACTTCAACAACAATATTTAGTGTAGAAGCTGGAACATTAACATAGACATCATCACAAGCCGAATAACTTCATTTTGGAGTGATATTTGAAAGGAAGGAATGTAATTATTCCCTAATAGAGATACCTGTATTTATATTGGGGCCGCATCGTGCAACTCCGTACACAAAATAGTTATTTTAAACCCTCAGCACTAACTGGCATGATGTGAAAGCCGGCAGCTAACAGCGGGGAACTAAGTTTTATGAATAATTTTTAGCGCATTTTCGAGATGTCGAAATCGCTATTGCCCCCGTTTTGTCCGTCTGTCTGTCATCACCATGATCACAGGATCCATAAGTCCTAGACCCATGATGTATATATGTTTTTTGTATGTCCTGACCTGCCATTGGTGCATCAACACTCAGTTACTCGATCCGTTAAAAAACCCCGTTAAAACTACCAAAAAACTTTGCGAATCGAGAGTTAACACTGGCACAAGGAACGGGCGCCATTGCCGGAAGTCGAATACATAGTTTTTCAAGCATTCAAGAGTGGTGTGAAATCGTGCAAAAGAATTAATTAGTGTTTTTTTTAGTTGACGTCATTAAAATATGTGTAAAAGTTTAGAGAGTTTTACTTCATCATTTGTGGTGACTTGTAGTTAGGTTAAAGAGAAAATAAAAATTTTTAAAATGTAAAGAAATGACTTTTAAATTTAAAAATGTCAGGTATATTCATTACACAAGAAAATTCATAAAAATATGTCTAAAATCTAAACACAATTACTGATAACTACATAATGCTGATATCTAACATAAGTACTGATACATAATACGAAAATGCGCTAACACGTCCTGAGTTCCAAAAGGGACCAGGCTTAACATGATTTTTTTAATACGTTGTTTCCGTTCTGACGTCACGTATCTCCCAAGTGACGCGCCCTCAAAGAAGTTGGCATTTTATTTTTGTGCGCTGAAGAGTTAACGAGACAAAGTGAATAAACATCTGCCACGAGGGAACACTGAGTGATCAGAGTGAATGGGGGGGGGCCACACGTTTATCCGTAGACACGGCATCATCGAATGTGTACTGTTATCAGTGACCAAACAGAAGGATGGCTTACCCCTGTCGCTAGGAACAGATACATGATGAAAATATCCAAGGAATTTGAGTGGTGGGTTGTTGAATATTATCAATAAATCTAATTCATTATTTAAAATGAAGAAACTGGTATGGTTTATAATAGAGACATGATATGGAAGAAATGCTCTCAGACCGAAAAATAAATTCAAAAAGGTTTTATAATAATAATTATCATTATTAATTTTGTTCAGCAAGGCTAAGGTTTAGCGTTGAGTTAGGGTTAGTGTGTTGTTTTAGGGTCAGGAGAAAATGAGAAACGAAAGGAAAAGCAAGTCAAACATGCCCCATGTTAGAGTATCCTACTTTTGCTAACAAGACTTAAGGCAAATAGGCGAAAAGTTTACGTACTGCCCAGGCCCTAACTCCCCCCCCCCTTTCATTTCATGTCAACCTCACGTATTGTTGCGAGTTGATAGACCACAGTCATCCACATGGCATCGATGACCAGATCACGTGCAATAACGCCTGCCCACACACACATACACACCTACATACACAAACGCACACACCAGACGATCATGGCACCGGATATGCAATTACGTAGTCGACGTGAACATTGGCGCCAGAAAAGAAAAAAAACTCACGACGCTTAGTCGCAACTCTGTTTCTTGGCAACAGGGGAATTCATTACCATACAATTCGATTAGCTTAGCTCCCTTTCCTCCGGTATTTTACTGTCACAGATCACAGTCAACTCCAGGAAGTCTGGCAAAAAATCTGGCCACTCCGGGGCCGCGTTAGTAAAAAAAGTATGTTGGCGCTATGAAAATATGCTATGGTACCAAGGGACATAATCGTGTCTGTCTCTGTCCGAGTTGACCTTTAACCTCGAGGCTGAAAAGCGTTATGGAGATTAATTGGGTTTAGTTGTTTGTTTTTTTTCCCCAAAAGATCAGCAAATTGCAATTATTTTGCAGTACATATTGGAGGCTTAAGTTGTCATTAGATTTTCTATTTGTGAAATAAACAACTGCAATAGTTCATAAACAACAGGTTCAGTAATTAAAATAAAATGGAGTAGCGAAATTTGTAGGAAATGTATATATGTATGTTATCGGAAGTTAGAAAATAGCAACAAATTAAAATAATGATTTAGAGCAGACGACTAACTTTCCCGCTTTAGTTTTCCTCACAACAAAAGAATAACTCCATAGCTTGACTTTTTCAGGCCCAAAACCTGCACCTGCTCCACAACAAGATTGACTGGTTCGTAACGTATCCCGTGAGTACCCGCAAGTCGTGTCAACAACTTTGTTCTTTTCATTACTAGATCTTCGTTAGTAGCGAAATTAGGAAATATAAACTTAGTCTTATTACGAAAGCAATAAGTGACGTTTCTTTCAAATACAAAAATTGAAATGTCTCCATTGTGACTAGTAATTTCATATTTTTAAAAATAAATTATTTGTAGTAAATTACAAGTGACATTTTGCAGCTCGATTCACTCAGATTGTGTAATGTTGTCATAATTACTTGAGTTACATTTCAGTGGGTTTTAGTGAAATTCTTAAGTAACATTTCAGGACTTTGTTGACTTCTTAAAAGACAATGACACCTGGAGCGGCACACTTTACGGACTTCAGTTGCTGAGGGAGGAGAAAATACCATCAAATATTTCAGGTGAGCATGCTCTCGAATATAGGGTGAGGTCGTGTTTAAATATCAGGTGAGGTCATCTTCAAATATCAGGTGAGGTCATGTTTAAATATCAGGTGAGGTCATGTTCAAATATCAGGTGAGTTCATCTTCAAATATCAGGTGAGGTCATCTTCAAATATCAGGTGACGTCATGTTTAAATATCAGGTGAGGTCATCTTCAAATATCAGGTGAGGTCATCTTCAAATATCAGGTGAGGTCATGTTTAAATATCAGGTGAGGTCATCTTCAAATATCAGGTGAGGTCATGTTCAAATATCAGGTGAGGTCATGTTCAAATATCAGGTGAGGTCATGTTCAAATATCAGGTGAGGTCATGTTCAAATATCAGGTGACGTCATGTTCAAATATCATGTGAGATTTAACATATTCTGCTTTTACTTCCAGAAATCATCAAGCAGAACAACATCACATTGTCCCGTCTCGAGCAAGGACTGGCCATCGATGTCGTGGGGCTGCTACGTCACATCCTGTGGGCGGAGTCACCCGACTGCAGCCGAGACCGGATGCTGGAGGACTACACGGTGTCGGCGGAAGTGTTCTCATGGCAGTTAAAAACAACGGTTGGCCCTGTAAGAGAGTTTGCACGCATGAAAGCATGGTGTGCCGTGCGCTAAAACAAAAGTCTGCAGAATGGCAGCTACAGAAAACTTTGCCCAGCTTTACCTTGCTCTGTTGTGAATTTTAATTAATTCATTGTGTCGTGTGAAACATTGCTGAATGTCTTGTGCAAATATTTTGTAGGGGAAAATATGAATTTATCTGCATGGAGTGACATTATTGTTAAAACTCTCCAACCAAGTCGATATCGCTGGCAGGGTTCTTGTGCAACAACACATAATGCTTGCCTCCCATTTAGCGTCCTTATAAAACAACACATAATGCTTGCCTCCCATTTAGGGTCTTTGTGAAATAACACATGATGCTTGCCTCCCATTTAGGATCCTTATAAAACAACACATAATGCTTGCCTCACTTTAAGTGTCCTTATAAAACAACACATGATGTTTGCCTCCCATTTAGGGTCCTTATAAAACAAAACATGATGTTTGCCTCATATTTAGGGTCCTTATAAAACAAAACATGATGCTTGCCTCCCATTTAGGGTCCTTATAAAACAACACATAATGCTTGCCTCCCATTTAGGTTCCTTTCGATTCTGACCAAATGGAAAAGATACCACACTCGAAAATGACCACTCTTACTTAACCAAACTAACACACATGCACACACACACACCCACTCACAAGCACCCACACCTACTTACACACACACACTCGCACAAAACATATACTCGCACACACAAAACACACACATGCCGACAAAGACTATTTTCTGAAATTGTCAAATACGGTAATCAGGCATGAGAAATTCATAGAACTGTTAGATATTGAACATTTTTACAGTTTACGTGGAACTATTAAATTCTAAAATACTTAAGGCTTTTTAAAAATTTATGTGGGTTTCAAGTTAGCTATTTAAATAAAATATAAAGTCAATCAAATGCTAACAATGTTATACAAAATTTTAAAATAAGTTTATTGAAAATGCTCGCCTCTATCGATAGCGTGCTGTACTGTCGAACCGAGATAAAAGAGAGTCACGGGTTCTATTCTCGGTGCTGGCAAAGACCCCGCCACTCAATCCCTTGCTCGTTAATTGTGGCTAAATAAAACTTGTGAACGCTACTTCACTTGCCTTACAGTCCGTAATGGACTGAAAGGGTTTGTTTGGGTTTTTTTTTTTATTGAACAAGCTCGCCTGAATTAGAGATGTTAGCTTTGTGCCGTTTAAAGATATCTCTTTTATGCAAGAGGCATTTAATTTTCAAATAATTTGCTCTTAAATTATTTTTTATTAAAACCCTTAATATGCATGATAACGAGTTTTATAGTATTTTCTAATCAAATCTGATGGATATAAGTTTTAAAGTTGTTGGTTTTTTTTTTTATTTAAAAAAATCTTTAAAATGTAATTTCTTATTTATATATTCTTCACTTTGTAAAACATTATTTTAAATGTTGAGCCGAGCTTTCATTTATCCATCGCAGTGTGAAGCTTGTCATGGCCATTCCGTGCTTTTAATACTTTCAGTATTCTGCTTTCTTGTACAGAACAATTATTTAGACTCTTTCGTTGAATCGTTGTTTCTAATAAAATGAAATGGAAGCTCAGCCGTCGGGTACGTGAAGCACAAGCGGTCAAGGAAACATGAAGCGGACAAAAGACTATTGGTCGATTACACCCTGAAAGATTGACTGAGGAGGACAAACAATTTACATTCATGAGGAAAAACAAATTACGTCCCAGAGGACAAACAACTTACGTACCTGGTGACAAACAACTTACGTACTTGGGGACAAACAACTTACGTACCTGAGGAAAAACAACTTACGTACCTGAGGAAAAACAACCTACTTACCTGAGGATAAACAGCCTACTTACCTGAGGATAAACAACTTACGTACCTGGTGACAAACAACTTACGTACCTGAGGACAAACAACTTACGTACCTGAGGAAAAACAATCTACTTACCTGAGGACAAACAACTTACGTACCTGAGGACAAACAACTTACAAACCTGACGACAAACAACTTACGTATTTGAGGACAAAAAACTTACATACCTGAAAACAACTTATTATCTGAGGACAAACACCTAACATATCCGAGGACATACCAAAATAGTTCATAATTTCAACTTATTTCAACTAGAACTCAATAAATTTTTAAGAAGTCAAACTTTATTTTTCAAGACTAATGATGCTTTCTTGTCGCTCTTAAATATTGTTTCATGCCTTCAGCTTTTACCTTTATCCTGGATTTATCCAATTTCACAAATAATAATTTAAACACAAGTCGATTTTATGGTAACTTATGATAATGATGCGTGATTCTATAAATCACTAATATAAATATATTCTTTAAGTTTATGTGGTGAACAGGTGAAAATATTAAGGTGTTTCCTTTCAAGCATTTTAAACTAAATACTTAGAATACAACGAAAACCTCAATAGTTCTAATGTTACACTGACATATTCAGTGTTAGGTGACATGATTATTTCAGTTCTGTTGAATTCTTTTATAAACTCTTCCTTCTTAACCCTTCCCCGACCCCCTACTATGCTTATAGGCGAGCCCTTACAACGGCGCCCTGGGGCAGTACATCTGGGACACGACGTCCAAAGGTCGGACCAACTTCACCATTGACATCATGAAGTACAGCGGTGAGGAGTCCAAAGTAAGTCAATTAACTTTCAGCTAGAACCGCAAAATAAGTCCAAAGTTAATCTAGTGGCGTTCAGTTAGTTCTTCTAGACGAAATGACAGTGTGTTTAAAACACGTTTCACACAAATCCTATTACTAGAACATAAAATATAAAATACATAAACAAATTGTGTAATGAAAACAATAAATTTGAGCTTTATTATTAAACTAATACAGTAGTAAACGTTTCGACTAATGCCTTCATCAGTACAATTAGCATAAAGAATGTTGTTACATTATATTTAAATTAGTAAAACATACTTTATCATTATCATGAAATAAGAATTCAATCCCGTTTTCTAATCTACTGGGATTAAAAAGACACTATAGTGATGATGCAAGCTTTTTTGAAAGAACCAATGAAATGCTGGATTTTGTTGGTAAGTGGTTACACCCTGAACCAGTTTTAACATCCGCTGTCAATCGAATTAAAGGCATGACGAGGCAGGACCCTTGTATGACCAGACAGGACCCTTATAAGTCATCGCTTTCTGATCACTATGATCGATCCAAGTTTAATTTAACTTTTAATCATCCCCATAACTTTAAATCAGTTTAAAGCTAGACTGTCCAGAGGTTTTTCGAAAAAATCCGGGACATTTTTGTTCAATTCCGGGACAAATTAAAAATAAGTAAAAAAAAAAAAAACTTAAAAAATTTCTCTAAATAGCTCACTTAAATCATAAAGCAATCATAAAATAGCCATTCATTTTTTTTTAAAATTTTTATTCTTTTTAAAAATTCTTTAAATTCAATATACTTTTAACAGGTAACCCTTTCGAATATTACTGTAAATTTTTAATTATATTTTTCGCTTGAGTGGATTTTTTCAAGAAATTTGTCATTCTTCTTGATGGCATCATAGAAAATGCTGCAATTCATGTTTGAATTGTATTGAATTGATAAGAGGGCATCAACTGTGGAGACCTCCAGCTGGCTTCTTTGGTCAGTCCAAATCTGATTCATGTAAGAAAACAAGCGCTCAACTTCAGTGGAGGTTCCTGCTAATGCGAAAGCAAATTGCAATAGTTTTTCCACTAGTATTTACCAGTTGTCCTGTGTTGGTGCGAAAGTGAATAAATAAATTTGCCCAAATCTTATCAGGTAAAAGCTTTTCTTGTAACCATTTCTGCAAATTATCAGTTATAAAATCTTTGATAAGATTAAATTCGTCGAACAAAAGTCACTTTTGACTTAATTCATAAAAAATAATTAATTTTCATACAAAAACTTTTTAATTTCTAAATTCCGGGACTAATTGCGTACCTGACAGGATTCCGGGACAGAGGTGAAATTTAGGGACTGTCCCGGCAAATTACCAGCAGTTGGACAGTCTATTTAAAGCCCGCCAGGTGATTCTCAAAAAACCAACCAATCCTCATGGCTCAACCTCATACTCAGCAGGTCTTTAAAATGCCCCCTCTTTTTGCTTTCCAGAGAAATAGAAGCCCCAGAGACATACTTGTATGAAGTCCCCTTCCCCCAATGAAAGCACATATTGGAACAAAAAGTTGTAACCGTAACCGTTATAATAATTACCCATAAGTGGTTGAAATTAACAAAATTTCTTTCCATTTTGAAAAATTCAAAATAAAAGTTGGATTCACTTGCACAAGTCGCAACGCTATTTATTCATTTCTTTGCAAGAGGTGCAATAAAATTAACGTGGGTGACAGGTCGTCGTCTTGGAGATCGGTTTAGAGAACATGTATAAATGTCCTGTGTCTAAACCTTTCAACAGTGTTGACCATGACGGAATTTCAAATAATGTAGTTATTGGTTTTTCATATGCAATACTAATGATATGATCTACAATCTACATGGAAAATTGATTTGTAAAACGATTTGTATAACTTTGGCTACGTATGGAATAAAACACATTCACAATTGTACATAACAATAGAATCTTTTTCACGTTGTGGTTTTCGCTGTAACTTTTGATACTTCGTCCTTTTCCTTGTATCCTGTGTCATTGTTAGTTGTTATTCCTTTCGTTTTATTTTACATAACTATTTTAAGATTGTGTATGTTTTAATAATTTTAATATACTTTTATTACTTGTGTAAGTAATTTCTTAATGCTAATAGTACTGATGAGGGCATTAGCAGAAACATCTACTGTTGTATTAGTTTAATAATAAATCTCAAATGTATTTTTTTCATTACACAATCTGTTTGTGTATTTTGTATTTCATTTAAAAGCTCTATGGTAAAGTGGGAAGGGTCTTAGCCTTATTTTTATAGGCATTTTTAAAGATTAACCTCCTCTTTAAATTTAAGAAGAAAACCAAAAAAACGTTAGTTCTGCATTGCCACAGCATCATCTGTTTCTTTTAAATACATGCAATTCAAATTGGCATGCGCGCAACGTCTGTAGATACAAGTTTTAAAGGGCTGTAGTGAGGTAAAGAGTTTAAAACATTGAGGTTTTTTTTCTAAATGGTCTATTCCATAAATTAATATCAATAAAATTTAAAATAACATGTCTACAACTGATTAAAACAATACAAACTATTCAAAAAATATAATAATAGTAATTATGTGTGTTCGACCATTCAATAAACTCCACCGAACAAGAATATTGTCTTTGAGCTGTGATAAAAGCCTGTTCTAATTTTTCATAAACAGAAGATCGGTCACGTGGTGTATATCAACGGTGCCCCAAACGTGACGCTGGAGGACACAGTAAGGCGCCCTGACGACACACAAAAGCCTCAGAAACAGAAAGGGAAGAAAACCAAGCTAAAAGTGGCTACAAAGCAGGTTGTCTTTCCCGCTTATTGTTTTGTGATAGATTTCATTGAAGATTTATTACTTAGGCTCACTACTGACTACTTGGCTCACAACTGAATTTTTGGCTCACTACTGACTACTTGGCTCACTACTGACTACTTGACTCACTACTGACTACTTGGCTCACTACTGACTACTTGGCTCACTACTGACTACTTGACTCACTACTGACTACTTGGCTCACTACTGACTACTTGACTCACTACTGACTACTTGGCTCACTACTGTACTGACTACTTGGCACACGTTTCAGTAAAAAATTCCCTAACAGACTGTCAACTAAAGTGTAGAACATGTTGAATTATGCTTTTAAAATTATGTAACTAGCTTTCTCTCTCTCTCTCTCTCTCTCTATCACGCTGAGCAAAAATTTTGATATCCCTCTTTCAGGATTTTATGATTCGGCCAAAAGATGCACTAGATTATATTTTGATATTTTCCCAACCTATATCAAATGTATAATTCCTGTTATAACTTGCACATCATTCTTAGCACTGATCATTATTCGATACATTTACTGCCAGCAATGATTATTTCGATACATTTAATGCCAGCAATGAATATTTCGATACATTTAATGCCAGCAATGAATATTTCGATACACTTACTGTCGGCAATGATTATTTTGATACACTTACTGTCGGCAATGTTAATTTTGACACATTTACTGCCAGCAATGATTATTTCGATACATTTGATGCTTTTTGCAAACAATAATTAATTTGATACTTTTACTGCAAACAATGATTATTTCGATATTTCTACAGCAAACAGTTATTATTTTGATAATATTACTGCAAACAGTTTTTATTTTAATATCTTTAAAGCCAGTAATGATTATATTGTTGCATTTACTGGTGCTGATAATCATTTTAAAATATTTATAGAACTACTGATTCCTTTGCTGCCATCCCCAGCAAGATCCGTTCATCATCAAACGGGGCAACACGTACAGCGGTTTCAGCGTGGAGCTCCTGGCTCATTTGTCGCAGAAAGTTGACTATGAGTTTGAGCTGTATGAGGCGGAGGATGTGGTCAGTGATAGTGACCATGTGCGGACCAATGGGATGGTCAATGCTCTAACCATTGGGGTAAGTTAGCTATCCGAGTGGTCAATGCTCTAACCATTGGGGTAAGTTAGCTATCCGAGTGGTCAACGCTCTAGACATTAGGGTAAGTTAGCTATCCGAGTGGTCAACGCTCTAGGCATTAGGGTAAGTAAGCTATCCGAGTGGTCAACGCTCTAGGCATTAGGGTAAGTAAGCTATCCGAGTGGTCAACGCTCTAGACATTATGGTAAGTTAGCTATCCGAGTGGTCAACGCTCTAGGCATTAGGGTAAGTAAGCTATCCGAGTGGTCAACGCTCTAGGCATTAGGGTAAGTAAGCTATCCGGGTGGTCAACGCTCTAGACATTAGGGTAATTAAGCTATCCGAGTGGTCAACGCTCTAGGCATTAGGGTAAGTAATCTATCCTAGTGGTCGACGCTCTAGACATTAGGGTAAGTAAGCTATCCGAGTGGTCAACGCTCTAGGCATTAGGGTAAGTAAGCTATCCGAGTGGTCAACGCTCTAACCGTTGGGGTAAGTTAGCTTTCGGAGTGGTCAACGCTTTAGGAATTGGGGTAAGTAAGCTATCCGAGTGGTCAACGCTCTAACTGTTGGGGTAGGTATGCTATCCGAGTGGTCAACGCTCTAGGCATTGATGTTGGTAAGCCATCCGAGTGGTCAACGCTCTAGCCTTTGGGGGAAGTAAGATGTCCGAGTGGTCAGTATGGGCTATCACTAGATGACCTATTTTAGTGCCATGTCACCGAAGTGAATGCAGTATTAACAGAAATGCCATGACTTGTATACTCAATGCCAAGGGTGTCAAAAATTTTTGCAAAGAGGGCTGTAATCCATGTAGTAAAAGCAGTAAAAGCATGTACGGCAAGTCATATTTATCGAAGGCAGGAAGAATCCAGCTTTCTATTGATACCACATTTGGTATGATTGTACTATTCAAAATACATGAATTAAGTCAGCAAAAAGACAGACGATTTTTTAAATTCAAAATTTGATTTAGAAATGTTTTCTAATATATATTTTGGTTAATTTTTTTTAAAAAATGTAATTGACAAAGAAATCTCAATCGCACTCCCCGCCTTTTTTTCAAAATTTTAGATAGCGCAGTGTGAGACAGACTACCGAAAATAGTTTTATAGAGCAAAGATGCATAACTTGCCTACAATATAAAGTCTAGAAAAGTCGTACATGTAATCAACAATTTATTTTTATGTAATGCTGATACGAAGTGGATAAACCAATTTTCCTACTCCAAGTCTAAAAGAAGTTTACTATTGATAGTTGGAAGTTTTGATATAGTTGAATTTTGTATTGTTATACAGATAGATTACTTTTGAATGTTAGCATATTAAATATTTGAATACAATTTATATCTTTTGAAAAAAATAAGTTTCACATTTTCAATAAAGTAATAACTTAAGGTTAATTGTTTTGTCTTTTTAAACTCACTAAGGGATCGTAAGTTTATATATATATATATATATATTAGACGCTTTTGTTGTCTGTCTGACTGTCTGTCTGTCTGTCTGTCTGTCTGTCTGTTCCCTAATAACTCAAGATCCAGACAACCCAGTCAAGTGAAATTTGGTAAACGTACACACAATTATATGGGGAAGGTTCTTAAATAGGTTTCGTTCCATAAATTCACACTCATGGGCGCCGGGGGCCCAAAAACTTTTTTTNTGTCTGTCTTTCTGTCTGTCTGTCTGTCTGTCTGTCTGTCTGTCTGTCTGTCTGTCTGTCTGTCTGTTCCCTAATAACTCAAGATCCAGACAACCCAGTCAAGTGAAATTTGGTAAACGTACACACAATTATATGGGGAAGGTTCTGAGGAGGCAGAAGCATGAAATTTTAGGAAATTGTTGAGTACACTTCTGCAATGGTAACAAACATAAATAAATTTACATTACCTCTTTCTGGGGGCTGGGGGCCCAGATATTATTTTTTTCCCTTATATGAACTATATGTAAAAAAATGAAAATCACTAATCATCCTATTTTACGGAAAGGTAGAAGCATGAAACTTTTGCAAGTTGTTACGCTACCCCGACGATATTTTGCGAGAAACAATTTTAAACTTCCCACTCATGAGGAGCCGGGGGCCCAAATGAAGTTTTTTAAAACTTATATACGCTATATAAATAATGAAAATCACCCAATCTACTATTTCCCGTGTAGGTAGAAGAATGAAACATTGGGAAGTTGTTAAGTACACTCTCCTAACGCTAATTTGCGAAAAACAATTTCAAACTTCCCACTCATTGGGGGCCGGGGGCCCAAATGTTGTTTTTTCTTATATTAGAAAGAAACTCATCACTAATTCTCCAATGTACCGTGTCGTAAAAACATGAAACTTTTGAAAATTACTCTCCTTGCAATAATGGCAAAAAGAAATTTCTCACTTATGTGGTGCCGGGGGCCCAAATGTACTTTTTCTTAAGTGGGCTATCTTAACAAAATGTAGACAACGAAATACAATCACGTCTTAAGAAAGATCAGGTTTCTGATTAGGTGGAAGCATGTACTTTTTGGAAAATGTTGAGTACACCCCCGCAGTGGTAACAGATGAAAAAATATTTACATTATCAATTACTGGGAGCCGTGGGCCCAAATGTAGTTCTTTTTTTATACTAATATATGCTATATAAATACTGAAAATCCCCCATTCGACTATTCTCGTGTAGGTAGACGAATGAAACTTTGGGAAGTTTTAAAATACACGCTCCCAACGCTAATTTGCAAAAAAAGAATTTTAAACTTCCCACTCATTGGGGGCCGGGGGCCCCAATGTTTTTTTTCTTATATTAAAAACTCACTCATCATTAAATCTCAAATTTACCGTGTAGGTAAAATCATGAAACTTTTGGAAATTCTTGAGCTTACTCTCCCAACAATAATGGCAATCGTCCCATAAATTCCCACTCATGGGGGCCGGGGGCCCAAAAACGTTTTTCCCCTGTTCTTTGGGGTATATAAAATTGAAAATAACTAATTCTCCTATTTCCCGAGTAGGCAGAAGCATGAAATTTTAGGATATTGTTTAGTACATTTCCCAAATTAAAACAGGCGAAAATATATTTAAATTATCACTTTCTGGGGTCCAGGGGCCCAAATGTTTTTTCCCTATATGAGCTATATAAAAATTGAAAATCACCAATTCTCCTATTTCATGTGTAGGTAGAAGAATGAAACTTTGGCAAGTTGTTAAGTACACTCTACCGACGCTAATTTGCAAAAAAGAATCTTAAAAATCCAACTCTTGGGGGCTAGGTGCCCAAATGTAGTTTTTTCTTATATTAAAAAACCGTCTTATCTCTAATTCTCAAATTTACCGTATACGTAAAAAATGAAACTTTTGGAAGTTATTGAGCACACTCTCCTAACAAAAATGGGGAAAAATTGTTTTAAAATTCTCATTCAGGGTGGGGCTGGTGTTCCCACATGTTTTTTTTTCCTTAAATGGGCTGTATTTCACATCTCCAATGGTAACAGGTGAACAAATATTTAAATTATCTCTCTAAAGGGGGCCGGGGCCCAATGTAGTTTTCTTCTTTAAATGAGCAATATAAAAAGTGAAAATTACTAATTCTCCTATTTCCCGTTTAGGTAGAAGCATGATACTTTAAGAAGTTGAGAAATACATAACTGCAATGGTAATAGGATTTTTTAAAAAATCACTCCCCTGGGGCCCGGGGCCCAAATTTATTTGTTCTGACATAAAAACAGACTCATCACGTATTCTCTAATTTTCGGTGATGGTAGAAGCATAAAAGTTTGGAAATATGTTGAGGAGGCACTCACGATAAAATTAACAAAGAAAATTTTTTAAACTCCTGCTCATGTGGGGCCAACGTTTATAAAATTTAAAAACCACTAATTCTCCTATGTCCGAGTAGGTAGAAGTATGAAATTTTCGAAAGTTGTTGAGTACACTTCTGCGATGGTAACAGGAAAACAATATTTATAACACTTATTGGGTGCCTGGTGCCCAAATATATTGTTGTTTTTTTTACTCATATAAGCTATATAAAAATTGAAAATCTTTAATTCTACCATTTGGAATAATGGTAATTCGGAAAGTTGTTAATTACACTACCACGATGGTGCAGTCTTAACTGGTGTGCCAGAGTCTTGGGATTGCTGGTATAGAATTGCAGACACTATGCTTTTCTGATAGGCAATTGTATTTGACATTTGACCTGCTTTAAGATAAATGTACCCTTTTACTTCATGCAAATAAACAGTATAGTACGCTTCAACACCTCATTTAAAACCCGTGAGAAGCCGGGTACTTGCCTCTAGTATATATTTATATATAAATTATTAAATAGAATTCTAAAGGATTTTATTTGATCATTCCATTGAAAAAGTTAATAAATAATAGTTAATTAACCGTTTCAGCTAATACATTTTATTTACATCTGTTCTTATATTTTGTGCCCTTTTAAAAGATGAGTTAACCCAAGAAAGAATGTAGACATCAAAGTGTTGAATATTTGAAGTATGGCTGTATTATTATTATTTCATCACCAGGAAATAGTATTTTTACCAATGTTTCTACTTAGTAAAAAAAATAAAAAAAATAAAATAAAAAAAATAAAAAAAATATTGTCGAATGATTCTATAAAATTTTCCAAGCTTAAAGAACATTTAATAAAAATCCATAGTGATAAAACAAAAAGAGATTTAACGTTTTTTGAAGCGTCCAAGTAACATATTTGAAAACACCGTCACTTCAACAACTCATGAGGACAATATCTAAGCTGTAGTGAGGTATTAAACACTGCGGGGCTGCACAAACCAGCTTTCGACATCATAAAAAGAATTCCACTGAGCAATAATTCAGTTCAAAGAAGGATTGACGAAATGGCTCAGGGTGTTGAAAATAAATTCTTTATGTGAATACTTAATAACATCTGAATTTTCTCTCTAGCTTGACGAGTCCACTTGACCAGGAAACGAGGCTTTACTTTTAGCGTATGTAAAATGTGTAAATGAAGGGACTTTTTTTGCCAAGAAATGTTGTTTGTTAAATGTTTGGAAACCGATACGAGAGGTGAAACGTTATTTTCTGAATTAAAAAGATTTTTCGATGAAAAAACTATAACCTTGAGTAATATCATTTCTGTTACTACTGATGGTGCTCCGGCAATGGTAGGAAGACACCGAGGCTCTGGCATACTTAAAACGAGCTATACCAAATGTATGTTCAGTGCGCTGTATAATTTATCGACATAATTTAGTTGCAAAAATCTTATTGAGCTTTTGCATGAATCACTAGATTATGGCATTAGAGCAGTTAATAAAATCAAAAGGAATGCCTTCAATGAGATATTATATGCTTAACAGTGCTTGGAAAATGATGAAGATTATAATCGTTTACTACTCCACGCAGAACTACGTTGGTTATCTAAAAGTGCATGTTTAAATCGAAATTATGCTTTCTTTAATTCAGGGCTGGACTGCCTGAAAGTCAAAGACATGATTTGAGACAAAATTTAGTTAACTAAAGAAATGACATAAATTACATGCCAGATTTTTTTGCCAAATTTAACTAAACTAATTTGAATCTACAAGGTAAACAATTAAATTTAATCAAAGCTAAAAGCGTAGTATCTGCATTTGTTGCAAAACGTTTTCTGTAAACACAAAATTTAGGAAGAGTATTAAGTTATCAGATTCAAAATCTTTCGAAATTGCAAAATAGTGATGAAGACTTGCTTGCCTAATGTCAAAACTTAACGGCTCTTCATGCAGACCTGAACAAAAGATTTGAAGACATTCTTCACTTGTATATAATCCCGACTGGGCATTTAACCCGTTTGCTCACGGACAAACTCAGATCGCAGACATAGATGAGTCAATACTAATACAGGAACAACTTATTGAATCATCCGCAAATGAGGAACTGAAACAAATATTTGAACAAGGATACCACAAATTCTGTTTACAAAAATAGATCCCAATTTTATGTCCTGCATTATGAGTTATTGTACAAAAGTTGTTGATTGCTTTACCGTCTTCCAATTCGGTAGAACGTGGATTCAGTGCCGTTATGAACCTCATCACAAACAAAAGAAACCTGCTAGACATTAGTACTCGTGAAGATTGCGTTTGCTACTCAGAAACATTGAGACGAACATAAATAGACTCATAAAATTATTAAAATCTCATCAAGTTCATCAAAGTCATTAAATAAAATTTAAATAAAAGAAAGAAATTTAACAAAAATTAAATTTAAATAAATAATTCTTCAACAAAATTTTGTTTTTTTTTTTTTAATTAGGAAATTTGTATACTATGCATTTATGTAGCGCTTTCACTTGGGGGTCCGTGGGCAAGTTTTGACTGTAAATGGGGTCCACGGTTAAAAAAAAGTTTGGGAACCACTGGTCAACACAGATTGCATTTCAGCTAAACATAGAATGTGACGTCATTTAGCAGATGGTTAATTCGATGAGTTTATAGAATAATTTATACAATATTTTGGCTTAATTAACCAAATTTTCAAATGTCTTTATGTTTAGATTTTAAAAGTTTGATTTCAAATCTCTCGTATAATTAACACTTTTTAAATTTAAAAGATTTTTTTCTTTTTAACAAGTTTTCATTACTTTAATTAGAACATTTATAGTTGTGTTTAAATGCCGCTATCCTTATCCCAACATTTCTAGTTGTGTTTAAATGTAGAAATGCTTATCCCAATATTTCTAGTTGTATTTAAATGCCGATAGTCTTATCCCAACATTTCTGGTTGTGTTTTATGTCTAGCCCCACAATTCGAAGCTGTGTTCTATGCTTAACCCAAACATTTCAAGTTGTGTACTGTGTTTATTCCCCAGAACGCCAGCATGGCTATAGGCGCCTTAGAGGTGACAGCCGAGAGGGAAAAGTTGATTTCCTTCTCCTACACCATCCTCTCCTCTCAGGCCAGCATCCTCATCAAGAAGGCTGACAGCACAACCAACTACTTCCAGTTCCTGGGGCCGTTCTCAGCCTGTAAGTGGACAAAACCTCGATAGCCTCAAGTGAATTTTGGGTTTTAAAACGAACGCTGAGGAAATATAATAATTTGTATTTAGTCCCATAACACCTTTTTATCGCGGTCGTAGGGGGGGGGGGGTATAATATTTCCATTAGAGTATTCTCGGGCTTGGTAGACACTGGTGGCGCCCATCCCTCTCCTGGGAGGCGGAGGACTTTTTTAGCGTTAGTCATTCCTCAACATTTTTTGTAGTGGCTTTAACGTGGGCTCGACCCTACACCCCTCAGTTTGTGAGTCGATCGCACTATTGACTTCGTTATCCAACGCTGAAAACAGCTCACACACATAAGATGATCCAAACAAAGAAAGAACAGCACCAATATAATTTTTTATTTAATTTAAACTAATTTGGCACAGAATTGTACCTGTTAGGTACCATAGGTTGGCCATCACTGCACAGGTGTTAATTTATGATAATTGTTTACGACATCAAAATAGTGTTCATATTAAGAAAACGTATTATTTTAACATGACTAGACATTTACGAAAGCATTTGTAAATTAACACACACACGACAAACACACCACACACATACACACATTAATAGTTGTGAGCAGCATATTAGAAAATATTTTTACTGTTATAAAGGTAAACCTTTAGGGAGCGACCAAGCTTTCTGTTGCTGTTGCCTAGTTAAAACATCAGTTAGTATATAAAGGTATAGATGTATTAACTCCCTGTGGGGTAAAGGCTTTGAGAGCGTCAATGACTTCTCTCCCCCAGCACTCTGGGTTATGATCCTTGTATTCAATGACTTCTCTCCCTTAGTAATCTGTGTTATCATCCTTGTATTTAACAACTTCTCTCCCTTAGCACTCTGGGTTATGATCCTTGTATTTAACAACTTCTCTCCCTTAGCACTCTGGGTTATCATCCTTGTATTTAACAACTTCTCTCCCTTAGCGCTCTGGGTTATCATCCTTGTATTTAACAACTTCTCTCCCTTAGCGCTCTGGGTTATGATCCTTGTATTTAACAACTTCTCTCCCTTAGCACTCTGGGTTATGATCCTTGTATTTAACAACTTCTCTCCCTTAGCACTCTGGGTTATCATCCTTGTATTTAACGACTTCTCTCCCTTAGCACTCTGGGTTATGATCCTTGTATTTAACAACTTCTCTCCCTTAGCACTCTGGGTTATCATCCTTGTATTTAACAACTTCTCTCCCTTAGCACTCTGGGTTATCATCCTTGTATTTAACAACTTCTCTCCCTTAGCACTCTGGTTTATCATCCTTGTATTTAACAACTTCTCTCCCTTAGCACTGTGGGTTATCATCCTTGTATTTAACAACTTCTCTCCCTTAGCACTCTGGGTTATGATCCTTGTATTCATCATGGTGGCCGGAGCTTCCCTCTACGTCATGAGCAGGTTTGACCCCACACAGGAAGGAAATGTCCAGCGGTTTGACCTCAAGGAAAGTCTTTGGTACAGTCTTAATATTGTCTTACAGGTAAGTCTTAATATTGTCTTACAGGTAAGTCTTAATATTGTCTTACATGTAAGTCTTAATATTGTCTTACAGTTAAGTCTTAATATTGTCTTACAGGTAAGTCTCAATATTGTCTTACAGGTAAGTCTTAATATTGTCTTACAGTTAAGTCTTAATATTGTCTGACAGGTAAGTCTTAACATTGTGTTACAAGTCGATATTGTGCTACATATAATCATATCTTGTATTCCAGGTAAGTCTATACTCTATATTGTACAAAATGTAAATCTATATCGTTTATCAGGTAAGCCTTTATTTCATTACAGGTAGTTTATATTCTTTTTCATTTGACTTTCATTGACTTTCATTGACTCTTTGGATTTCACCGCATCTAAGTTTTTATTTTTATATCCGTTTTATTTGTGTATTGTATGTCCGTTGAAAAAGGCTCTTTGCCGAAACTTTCGCTGTTTTGTTACGTCCTGTCAGGCTACCCCTTACCTTGTTTATGTCTTTTCTTTCCATTTACTTTTTATAACCCCTCATTTTCTTTATTGTTTTTCATGTACTTTAAAACTTTTTTACAGGTAAAGTTGGTGTTAGTACAGTTTGTTTGAGATTGAAACATGTTACTTATTGCTACACAAAACATTAGAAACAAGATAACTTAATACAACCTTCATTGAATATTAAGATAGACATAAATAATGTGGAGAAAACACATTTCTTATATCGTATGCAAGAACAAACACGTACAAGTTTCTTTCTTCCCGTCCGGAATTCAGGCATGAAATGGGTTGCCTGAAGAAACCAGGAAAGTCAACACTTTATCATCATTTAAAAATCTAATTAGAATGCAGGACTAAACACAAACCATAGGTAAGCGTAGGACGCAATAATCTTCTGTATAGAAGGAGCGTCTGTAGCAGATACGATAAGAGAAGAGAACAGACGTATTTCGCTATTGTATGATTTATAGGCAAATAAAACCCAGTGATATGTTTTGTAAGACATTACACTTCTACTAATAAAAAATATTTTTATTTCTATACTACTTCATATCCCCTTATTCAAAAATATGCAAGCTTATAACGAAAAGCTCTCCTGGCGGCGTCTTAATATACTGTTTTCAAGTAAAATAAAAATATGTAAACATAGCCACACAACTATTATTAGCCATATATACACCACCGACACTTACCCTAGCCACTTCACAGACATAAACCCTTGCCACAACACTGACATTAACACTTGCCACAACACTGAAACTTACCCTAGCCACACCACTCACATTAACTCTAGCCACACAGCTGACATTAACACTAGCCACACCACTGACATTAACCCTTGCCATACCACTGACATTAATCGTTGCCACACCACTGACATTTACCCTAGCCACACCACTACATTAACCCTAGCCACACCACTGACATTTACGCTAGCCACACCACTGACATTAACCCTAGCCACACCACTGACATTAACCCTAGCCACACAACTGACATTAACCCTTGCCACACAACTGACATTTACCCTAGCCACACCACTGACATTAACCCTAGCCACACCACTGACATTAACCCTTGCCATATCACTGACATTAACCCTTGCCATATCACTGACATTAACCCTAGCCACACCATTGACATTAACCCTAGCCACACAACTGACATTAACCCTAGCCACACCACTGACCAACTGTGATGGTCTCACGTTTCAGGGGTCCACCGACTACTCACCACAGACCACCTCCATGAGGGCTATCATCGCGTTCTTCTGGTTCTGCGTTCTAATCATTGAGGCCGCGTACACCGCCAACCTTGCAGCTCACCTGACCTTGCAGCAGATTGACAACCGTATTAAGACCATCCATGACCTGGCCGCTCAGAATTTTCTCATGTACGGTGTGGAGAAAGGAAGTGACGTACAACAATTCTTTGAGGTAAGGTCACGTGACTTTCACGTGAACTGTAATTTCTAGAATGTCAGAACCAACTAACTTTATATTAAGTGACTTCATTCACGGTACAACACAAACACTTTATTAAATGGGCCAGAATGTTTCATTCCTGCATTCATTATCTTCAATACATATTTAAATATGGCTTCAACATTCCTTTATGCACTTTAAATAAATAATATAATTGCATCGCTTTCTTTGTATGGAGAATAAAAGTTAATAAAATTAAATTACAATAATTTTATTTCGTTGTAAAACTTTTTGTGAAATTAAAGTAGTTAAAGTTAAGTTACACATTTCTGTTTACTTGGTAAAATTATAGCAAATATTAGAAAAACAGCTAATTTTATCTTATTGGCCTTCCCATATCTCTATTGTTAATGATTTTTTTATATCTTAGTGAAATAGTCCCAGAAAGAAGTCCCGTATGAAAGATTGTGAGCCTTAAAGATTTTTTATAACCTTGTATCTTAGTCCCAGAAAGTAGACCCGTATGAAATAATCTGGGCCTTTAAGATTGTTTTATACCCTTGTATCGTAGTCCTAGAAAGAAGACTCGTATGAAAGAATGTTGGCCTTTATTAAGATTGTTTTTATACCCTTGTATTAGTCCCAGAAAGAAGACCCGTATGAAAGAATGTGGGCCTTCATGAAACTCCACGAGACCAAGGTTATCCTGGACAACACGACCTACATCATAGAGCAGGTCAAGGCCGGCAAGATGGCCTTCATCGCTGACGGTGTCACAAACGGTTACTATGCCAACCAGCATTGTGGCATAGAGAGTATTGAACAGAACTTCCAAAGCAAAGATTTCAGCTTAGGTTTTCCTAAAGGTAAGCCCAGACACTACTACCTAGGTGCCTCCCTTCCCGCCTAACACACAAACAGATACACATACACACTTAAATAAACACACACACACACACACACACACACACACACACACACACATAATGAAACATGATTTCTTTGATTCCTTGAAGTAATTTGTTAGAAAATAAAATTTCTTTCACTTTTATTTGTAATGTTTCCGTCAGTAATATTCGAACAACCACAGAAATAAGGCCAGGTTATTTTAAGATTTTTTTATTTACACACATTTGAAAGTTATTGATAGAAAAAACAGACAGACATAATGATGGATGGATCGATCGACTGAGAGACGGACGGAAGGATGGATAAATAATTGGATAGTGGATAAATGGCTGGCTGGATGAATGTTAAGGTAGATAGGTATGTAGGTAGGTTGGTAAGAAGACTGACAGACAATAGACAGACAGATATCCAGTCTACCTGCACACTGACCTTATTTAAGTCTTATATCTGTCTCACTACGACAGGTGCGCCATACCTGGATGACATCAACCAGGCTCTACTCAAGCTGAAGGAAGAAGGGGAGCTGGACAACTTGAAAGAAAGGTTTTTAAATAGTTCGAACTCTGTTCTCTTTAATAAGGTCTTCATTGTCCATTTAGTTAGCACTGGTAAATAGATTCAATGAAGACAAATACAAACTTTCTTTAAACGTCAACTTAAAAACCTCCCATGTGGTGGTCTGTTGGTGTCAACCAGGGGCGGATTAAGAATGCACGGGGTCCTTGTCTGCAATCAAACGGGGGACCTATTTAAATAAATTATTGCTAGCAGCTAATATAATACTAAGTAAATATTATTAATCTAAAAACGAACACGAAAAAATAAGTGTTTGAAACATTCACGGTATGTTAAAATTGAGTTTGAAAAGAAAAATTTATTTTTAAAGAAGAAAAATCCCACCATAGGGAATCGATCCCGATAAAGCTTACACCACAAGCCTATACTCTACCTCCCGGCCATCTGCTTTGCTGAAATTCTCAATTTTAAAAATATAAACAATTTTTCTATAATATGTATTCTAAGTGAGCCATTCAAATCAAGTTTTTCATTATTAAGACTATCAGGTCTGAATAGCGATCAGTTTAAAGTTTAAATAATTTTAAAAATACGATTTATTAATTTATAATATTTTCAATGGTTCGTGCAAACATTTGCACAGTTTTATTATAAATTAGAAAAAGTTTGTTTGCCCCAAAACCGTCGGGGGCCCCTGGCTATAGCCCGTTCAGCCCCCCCCCCCCAATTAATCCGCCATAGGTATCAACTGTGGTTTCACTCGCAGGTGGTGGTCAATGGGTCTAAACTGTACAGAGAAGGACAAGTCCAGGTCTATCAGCCAGAAGACCACACCTGAGCTTGAGTTGACCAACATGATTGGTGTGTTCATCGTCCTGGCTGTCTTCATCGTGGTGGCCATCATAGTGGACGTGGGCAGTCGACTGTACAGATGGGACAGGGACAAGAGGAAGGTCAAAAATGTAGGCCTGACTAACGATGAGAGAGAGAGTTTAAAAAATACAGAGAGAAAGGAAAAGTGAAAGAGAGAGTTTGAGAGACGGGGAGTTAAGGAGAGAAAGCGAGAGAGAAATAGAGAAGCGAGAGAAAAAAATATTGAAAGAGAGAGAGAGAGAGAAGAGAGAGAGAGAGAGAGAGAGAGAGCATTAGACGGTTAACGTAGGTCTAGTAAATGTAATGATATGGACATGAGAGTGTTTATTGCCTTCTCTACTGGAGTATATTAGATTAGAAAAAGACAACAAAGTCTATTTGGCACAGTCACAAGTAATAAGTAGCATAGTAAGGCAGGTATACAGTCTTAAGTAATAAGTAGCATAGTAAGGCAGGTATACAGTCACAAGTAATAAGTAGCATAGTAAGGCATGTATACAGTCTTAAGTAATAAGTAGCATAGTAAGGCAAGTACCTTTATAAACCACTGGATATGTTTGAAGATAATGAACTGGCCTCGGCTTAGTACATGTACCGGTACTTTGATACGTAGAGTGGGATAATGTGTTAAACATCATATGTGTGCAGGTAGATGTTAGAAACGTCATAAATGACACTTTTACTTGGGATGAACACCATATCTGTGGATGCAGATGTTAGCAACGTCATGATTGACACTTTTACTTGTGTTGAGCATCATATGTGTGGATGAAGATGTTATAAACGTCATGAATGAAACTTTTACTTGTGTTGAAAAGGCTTGGCTTTAAAATGTTCATCTAATGTAAAATATCCCATTAAACCAAATATTAGCACATAGTGAAAATATCCAGTGAGGTAACTTGATGTTTATCAATATATTATTTACATCTTAATGTTCAACTTGATTTCAAGAGTTTTATCCATATATCCACAGAATGTAGAGTTGATCGAATCCTCCGAAACAAACGTCTTGGATAATCACTTCATCAAGTAGCGTTTGAAGAAGCTACAACTAAGTCATGCTTTAATTCATTCCATTTTTTTCCTTATCACAAAAACATATTTTATTAAAATGCATATCAAAATGTATAGTTATGTGAGCGTCGGTTCAAGTACTCACTTGTATTTATTCATTGATCTCTATCGCAGTTAGGACATACTCAATGCTGTTGCTGTAATGTATTCTTATTTAATATTAATTTGTGAAGTTTTTGTTGGAAATAGAAGCTGTTATGTATGTATTTATTTGTGAGATAAAAAAAAAAATTTAATTAATATATTTATTTTTAACGTAGTCAAATTTACTTTAATTGTTTTTAACATTTGAAAATTGGGGGAGGGGGGATAATTTGTATATTTACCTTATACAGATATAGCAATGCAAGTGGTATCAAGAAAAATTTAAAATTTCTTGCCCAAATATTTGTTTCTAGTCTTTAGTGTGATATAAGACATTTTTAATATTTATCAATGAACGATTCTGAATCAGAAAATACATGTCATTAAGTTGAATGAAGGATTCATTATAAACATTACGAACATGAATATAATGCCAGGATGGTAAGCTACGATATAAAGGTTATTAAAATATTAAATTCAATTAATGATTTTATTTTTTTTAAAAACAAATTAAAAAGTCTCACATCAAAAGAAATTTTGGTGCAGTACGCTAGGCGATAGGACGTTCTTTAAGTAGCATATCAACACAATATACGCATCTGTCTCCTTTTTCCTCATGTTAGATAGGGTTATATAATATGTTATAGTGACAGTCAATGTAAGGGTCATATAACATGTTATAGTGACAGTCATATAATATGTTATAGTGACAGTCAATGTAAGGGTCATATAACATGTTATAGTTACAGTCATATAATATGTTATAGTGACAGTCATATAACATGTTATAGTGACAGTCAATGATAGGAACATATAATATGTTAAAGTTGGTAGTCAATGATGGGAACATATAATATGTTAAAGTTGGTAGTCAATGATAGGGTCATAACATGTTACAGGTTTTTATTTTAAATTGACTATACGGACTATAAATTAGTTAAAACAAATTATTTCTTTCTATGTAATTTGCTTGTAATTGAACTGAATTGGATTGGTTAGACTCGACCATTTGGATAGACAAACAAAATTGTTATGTTAGTAAATGGGCAAACAGAGGACTGTTGGCAGGCAAGTGGTGATGGAGCAAATTACATCTTTTTTTTTTAATAACGAAAATTTGTTTTAGAGTTAAACTTAGCTCATATTCTCAGTCATATTTAAATATGAAAGTATTGGACCAATAAAGAAAGAAATAATTTCAATAAATATATAAATTTGTTTTCATTAAAATTTGTATTTAAAAAATAATAATCGGTTTATAATTTAAGTTTTGTTGTTGTTTTTTCGTTTTTTCCATGGTCACTGAGGATAAGTGGAATATTTCGACGCAGCAAAAGAACGGGAAGAGGGTACAAATTTAATGACAAAACGAAATTTGATAGAATAACGGATAAAAAGAAATTATTTTAGTTTTACGTTTTTTTTTAGTGTCTGTGCGTCTAACTAAAATGTCAAACGGAATTCATATATTGTTTTGTGTCTTGTTTTGTCGTCACTAAACTCGTTGACGTCGTTACGATTTTCAATGAAATTATACTTCTTAGATCAATCATTCATAAAGATTTTATAATTTTTAAAGTATCATAAACATTTTATTCTTGAACAAAGATTTTTAAAAGGGTAGTTAAATTCAGGATCCTTTTCCACTCTATTATTAATTCAATTATTACAATAGTATTCTCCTTTTCTTTCCACTAGATCTTAATTTCAACCTCCATTTCCCCGCCCGAGCAATTAAAAAAGAAAAAAAAAACAACAGACGAACTAAAACAAAATAAAAATTGGCAAAAGTTTGAACGTGGCTATATTTAGAAACAGATCACTAACCAGTTGGATTTTGCTCCAAGAAATTAGATTTGAGTCATTTCTTTGAGTAGTCAATCTTTTTTATCAACATATGGGTTGACTTCAACACTTAAACAAATAGAACAATAACAATATAACACCAATAATAATAACACACACACAAAAAACAATAAATATAATATAACGTCACAAGAAGAAAAACAGCAATAACAATAATAATAATAATAACGATAGAAAATCAACAGCAATAAAAACCATAACACCAGCGATAATGACAACAATAACACTAATAACGATAATAAAATCAAACGCAAAAAATATATACATAAATAAATAAAAATAACCAACTACCATATCAGTATCGTCTGTGTCATTATTAAGAAATTTCAGGAAGTATTCAAGAAGTAAAAACCGAATATTTAATATCTCAACCTTAAATACCGTTATCTAAACCGCTATTCAGTTAACTTCACCTTGCATTCAAATATTTATGGACAATTATTCATCATCATGTGACAGTAAATTATTTTATAATTAACATTCAATTATTAAATATGTCATTTTATTACTATTACATTATTTCGATATTTTAAGTTGGCATTCAATTACCTTAACCTAACACATATGTATTTGTGCTTTGTTGACATTAGTGATTATTGATCATTGATAAATCAATGAATGGCATCTATAGCCATGCCGAAACTAATCGATAAAGGTAATATGCGTGAGCTAATAGAGCAATGGACAGATAATAATCATAACACAAAAACTTGAACATTTCAAACAACAAAAAGGAAATTAATTCTAAGGCAAAAAAAACTATTATCGAATACTGAAGAATTTCATTTGAATATTTTCATACGTAAATTTAGTGTTGTTCAAAAATATTAATTGACATTCTGCTGTCGTACATCCATGAATTTAACTATAAGCGAGCTGATTACTGCAGTGAGATAGCAAACTAGTAAGTAATACTATAAGCGAGCTGATGACTGCAGTGAGATAGCAAACTAGTAAGTAATACTATAAGCGAGCTGATTACTGCAGTGAGATAGCAAACTAGTAAGTAATACTATATGTGAGCTGATTACTGCAGTGAGATAGCAAACTAGTAAGTAATACTATAAGCGAGCTGATTACTGCAGTGAGATAGCAAACTAGTAAGTAATACTATAAGCGAGCTGATTACTGCAGTGAGATAGCAAACCAGTAAGTAATACTATATGTGAGCTGATTACTGCAGTGAGATAGCAAACTAGTAAGTAATACTATAAGCGAGCTGATTACTGCAGTGAGATAGCAAACTAGTAAGTAATACTATAAGCGAGCTGATTACTGTGGTGAGATTTTTAATTTGTTTCTGTGTACCATGGCCTTGTGTTCGTGGGGGGTGGGGGGTTCTGATGTTTCCATTGGGGCTTTCTCAAGCTTGGTGGGCCTTGGCGGCGCCAATCTCCTCTCCTGGTCTTCGGGGAGCTTTTTGGTTTGTGGGGTGAGCTTACTGTTGACTTCGCTACCCAGCTGCCACCACTTAAATAATGGGCCACATACATCGTTGTAAATCTTTCAGACCTTCAATATAATTCATTAAAGTGTGTGTAACGTCAGAAATTATTAAATCTTCACACTTGATGAGGATCTAAAATTTTAGGACTTTGAGATAGAGACTGAATAAGATTTGAAAACAAAGATGCATTGAAGACGAGTTTTAAATAAATTAACTAAGATATTTTCATACCAGGTCATTTAGTTCTGGCTTTATTCAAGGATGCCACGTTTCCCAGCGGGCGTTTGTTGGGGGCTGTTACATTGTTTATAAATTTATTTGCGTCGCTTGCATCCGACTAGGAGATTAGTTGGGGTATGTGTTGGTAGACGGAGTATGTGTTGGTAGACAATTGGAGTATGTGATGGTAGACAGTTGGAGTATGTGTTGGTAGACAGTTGGGGTATGTGCTGGTAGACGGAGTATGTGTTGGTAGACGGAGTATATGTTGGTAAACGGAGTATGTGTTGGTAGACGGAGTATGTGCTGGTAGACGGAGTATGTGTTGGTAGACGGAGTATGTGTTGGTAGACGGAGTATGTGTTGGTAGACGGAGTATGTGTTGGTAGACGGAGTATGTGTTGGTAGACGGAGTATGTGTTGGTAGACGGAGTATGTGTTGGTAGACGGAGTATGTGTTGGTAGACGGAGTATGTGTTGGTAGACGGAGTATGTGTTGGTAGACGGAGTATGTGTTGGTAGACGG
>MUZC01002301.1:357951-368461 GCA_002072015.1 Radix auricularia | reverse complement strand
TATATATATATATTTATATAAATTCATTTATACATATGTGTACATATGTTTGTGCTACAGATTGTGAAAATATCATAAATAAATTGAACTCCAGTCCTGCTTTACAATATTTTTTTTTACTTTTACAGTCTACCAGAGATCAAAATATTTATCCAATTATTATTTAACAAATTCTCATTGCGTCCCAAAATCACTGCGACGTCACTTCTCCGGAGGGAAGCAATATCTCTATCAAGACAGCAAATCATGTGTCACATGAGCGCTGTCGCCATAGCGTGTTCCCAGCAAAGAATTTCTCACAATATCGAGTGGCACATCAACACTGTCGCTATTCAAAGTGTTCCATGTTTCAATCCAAAGAAGCTGTATATTCCCAGGTGACCATTAAACGTTTTTAACTGCTTTTCTCTTATTAACAATAGCGACTTTTTTTTTTAATTTCCTGAGGTAAAATCAAACAAAATATGATAAAGTTTCAAATGTCTGTTAATAATTTGGATCATAAATGATCTTTATCTCAAGTGTTCCATAAGCTTTGAATGTTCCTAGATCATCTCGTGATATGAAGAAAAAATGAAAAGATCATCCGAGGCGGTATTGAGTGTTAAGAGAAAGCAAACAACGAGTAGTTTAAAATGTTGTCACGTGGTCAACACATCTAGCAGGACACCGAGAGATGTTATTGATTGACATTTCATTAATCCGAATTTCCAATTAATTTTTTTTTTTTTAAAAAGCAAATTTCAGTAGGTACACAAATAAAAGACCTAACGAAAAATGATATTTATTTTAAGGAAATATGGAACTTAAATAACAGCAATATTATATATGGAAATAGTCAGGGGTATGAGAATTAACTAACTAATAAATTATGGACTTAACTAACAGCAATGATAACCAATTGGAAGTCTCGTGGTCTTAGGGGGTTCTAATGTTTCCTTTAGTAAGCTTGGTGGACCTTGGCGGCGCCCATTTCCTCTCCAGGTCAGCGGAGGACTTTCATCAACATTTTTATTGTGGCTTTAACGTGGGCTCGATCCCATGTCCCTCAGCTTGAGAGGTAAATGCACTATTGACTAATCAAGCTGTCAACAGTAACGTAATGGAAATACTGGACTAATATAACAACAACATTAACCTTCTGGAAATACTGAACTAATATAAGAACAACATTAACCTTCTGGAAATACTGAACTAATATAAGAACAATATTAACCTTCTGTAAATATTGGACTAATATGTCAATACTATTAAGCCTATGGAAATATTGGACTAATAAAATAACAATATTAACCTTATGGAAATACTGAACTAATATAACAACAATATTAACCGTATGTATTATTGGACAAATATAATAACACTATTGACCTTATAGGAAATTTTGGACTAAAATAATAACAATATTGACCTTATTATGGAAATATTGGACTAATATTATAACATTATTAACCTTATGGACCCATGCATTTCTCTTATTTAATTTACCAATAAAGAAACGAATGACGTCATCGGTGACTGGGTAAAGGGCGGACTACCGATTGTTTTAAAGTTTGATGAGGCTCATCTTTGGACCTTATCGCGCAAAACACTACTTAAACATTCAGAAAGTTGTACATGAAACAATGCTACTTTTCAATTGTTAAGTTTCTTTTATTTTTGATGTTGTGCGTGTATGTGTATGTATGTGTGTGTATGTGTATGTGTGTGTATGAGTATGTGTGTGTGTGTGTGTGTGTGTGTGTGTGTGTGTGTGTGTGTGTGTGTGTGTGTGTGTGTGTGTGTGTGTGTGTGTGTGTGTGTGTGTGTGTGTGTGTGTGTGTGCATTTTATATGTATGTGCTTTAACCATTTCGACAGATGTGTATGCATTTGTGTATTCTATGCGTATGTGTTAAGGGTTTCCCTGAATCCAACCAGCTCCGGATGGGTACCTGACACTAGTGAGGGAAACAAAGACGGCATTGTGTCACACAATCCCTCATAACCTTGGCCTATGAACGCTGAGCCAACAGACGAACACTGGCGTAGAGAGCGGGGCAGGGGCGCAAATACCCCGGCAGGCTCTTGGCTAGGGGCGACAGATTCCTAGTCGTTAATAAGTCTTTAACAAGGGAATTTTTAAAGAAATTTGGTCTCTTTAACAAAGTGAAAGACAAGGCAAATTAATAAAAATGATAATGAAATTATCAAAAGAATTAAAATAAAAATACTAAAGTATGTGAACGTTTCTTCTGCCAAAACTGAATCAGTAATTTGCTGCCCCTCAGACCATTCGATTGACTCATGTTTCAAATTGATTGGATACAGTAATTGTTGCTTTTATAACAGTAGCGAGTGTCATGTAAAATAACGTGTAATAAAATAATATAAAAGTAAAGATTTTTTTTTTTTTTAGAAATGAAGAAATTTCCAACTCCATAATGAATGTAAAGTCTTCTGATACTAATGCTACAAAGCTGAAAAACACAGTGGCTGATGTAGTCTACGTACATGACACAAATGTGCGGGTACACAAAATTAATTCAAGTTTGATTTTGAGCAGTAGTAGATCTATACTAAAAAGAAAATTGGCGTACATAAATGATTTATTCTTCAGGGAGCCATTTTTAGGTTTCTTTGAAAGTTACAGAAAAATCAACAGAGGTAGACTAAGAGCTCAACCTCAGAACAGACCCAAGAACTTTGTTAGTCGCGTTTAAATCTTGATATTTTCTATTTTATTTTTGAATCCTTGAAAACATGTAGATCTACTCTGTGAAGCAAGTGTTTATGAATGCATAATGCTAATAAAATGTTTATAGAGGCTACTCACCTAGAAACTAATGAAATACTTAAAGGATGCTTTAACATTTGCTAATTCTTTTAATGGAACCTTCCAATGAACAAGAGAGAAAAATTTGATGTGATCGAAGCACACATGTATCCATGTTATGTAGAAAAACAGTAGAAAAAAAAGTTGTATTCTTCATAAGATAAGATTACTGTAGAAATTCATAGCATCTTTTTCTCATCACAACAAGTCATCTCATATCAAAGTTCGTCATTTTGCTGCCGGCTTTTGTTAGCGAGGAATGTAGGTGAGAATTAAAAGTTAAGATTAGATAAGGGCTAGGTGAGGGTCAGGTTTAGTTTATCGATACTGGTTAGGGGTTTTGATTTTCATCCCTTCTACCTACCCCCTCGCACATCACACACCGGGGCTATTTCTATGTGTCAACTCAGTTGTGACAATAGACCGGTGCTATATCTATGTGTTAGCTCAAGTGTGACAGTTGACTGAATCTATAACTATGTGTGAATTTTGGTGTGACAGTTGACCGATATCACGTTCTAACACAATTGCACAGCCGGTAGAATGTAAGTCGTTTTAGCTTCACTCCGCACGGTACGTGCCTGTCACGGTCAGATGTTATGGTGTGAGAATGACTGGGCGTAAATGTAGCGAGAATGTGTAACAATGCGTGAACACGGGTTAACGTGACAGTTGTGAACTCGGATCACGTGGGAGTGTAAGGTGAGAGTTTATGAGAGTGGGTAGAGCCGTGGACAGTGTTTGACAAGCAGTCAGAGTAAAGACCGGACAAGTTGAGAGTTTAGCGTGGTCCAATACCGTCAGGCCGGACCGAGGTGCACTAACATGTTACGTAGGGAATTGAAAGCGGAGTGAACATTGTACGCCCGTGAGGTAGACGGACTGATGAGTATGAAAGTGGGATCATCTGAAATCCATTAGAAAGTTGTCAGCTATATTTTTCATACATATGTCTAGCCTGATATTTTTAAAGTTACTTTGCACGAATCCAATGTTGACTATTTCTACGTGTATAGTGTTGTTTATATATGTCGCTAGGGGTGGACCTAAAGCTAGTCCGCCAGTGTGTCTACTAAATGCTTCTGATGAACAAATAGCAGTGAAAGAATATGTTTTATTTCACAAAGGACTAGTTTGAATAAACTTATTGACAAGATCTTAATCAATGATCTATTATTGATACAGTCACAGGGTAAAAGAAAAATCAATAAAACGCTTTGCTGGTCTATGTTTTATTTGCAAAATTAACAGGAGGTCGGAAAAACATTACGCTTTTCCCAAATTTTTCCAGTATATACAGACGAATGGGTCTATCTTCGTTAAGTATTAATTGACATCAAGATGGAATTGTCACATAGCGTCCTTCTTCGTTAAGTGTTAAATGACATCAAGATAGAATTGTCATAGCGTCATTCTTCGTTAGGCGTTAAATGACATCAAGATAGAATTGTCATAGCGTCCCTCTTCGTTAGTTGTTAATTGACATCAAGATAGAAGGGTCATTGCGTTCTTCTTCGTTTAGTGTTAATTGACATCAAGATAACAGTCATTGCTATTGCTCTTAGTAGTCTAATAGTGACATGTTTACTTTATTATCCCATATATACACCAGCCTTTGTGTACTTAATGTTCCCATTGTTTTAACAGGCTTATAGGTTTAATATGTTTTATTATATGTTCAATCATCAGCATCATTTTTCGTTTTGGTTCCTTGTGGAACATAGTGCCTCTGTCAAAGCTCGCCATTGTGCACGGTCCCTTGTCAGTCGTTTCAATTCTTTCCAGCTCTTTCCAGTTCTTCCAGCCTCATCTAACATGCTCCGTCTCCATGTGCGTTTGGGATATGTTCAATAGGAAAAATAAAAATATTCTATTCGCATTCATAAAGTACTTAATTCATTAATAGACGTGGCTCATATTTTTTTTACCACCCTTTGGGTGGCTAATTTTAGTACAAAACTTTGGGTGGCTAATTGTAGTTCTACTCTTTGGGTGGCTAGTTTTGGTACAAAACTTTAGGTGGCTAGTTTTAGTACAGAACTTTGTGTGGCTAGTTTTAGTACAAAACTTTTGGTGGCTAGTTTTAGTTCCACTCTTTCGGTGACTAGTTTTAGTACAGAACTTTGTGTGGCTAGTTTTAGTACAAAACTTTAGGTGACTAGTTTTAGTACAGAACTTTGTGTGGCTAGTTTTAGTACAAAACTTTGGGTGGCTAGTTTTAGTTCCAACCTTTTATCGGGCCAAACACTTTACGCCCCCACCCCCTTTTTTCTACAAAAGGTCCATACTGAGCCACCTATGTCACAATTCAAAATTGCGTCCTGGGGATGTACATACCTCTACCCCCCCGGGGTAGAAATATTTGGTCGTTAAGTGGGTCAATGCCTGAAGATGTCTATTGTTGAGGGGGGGGGCAGTGTAACGTGCCAGTGATGAGGAACTCATACAATATGTGGTCAATGGATTAAAGGGGTCAGTGGCTCCGTGGGTTAAAGATGTCAGGGGCTAAGTGGTTAGAGGGGTCGCTGGCTCATTTGGTTAAAGATATCGGTGGCTAAGTGGGTTAGAGGGGTCGCTGGCTCATTTGGTTAAAGATATCGGTGGCTAAGTGGGTTAGAGGGGTCGCTGGCTCATTGGGTCGAAGATATCGGTGGCTAAGTGGGGTAGAGGGGTTGCTGGCTCATTTGGTTAAAGATATCGGTGGCTAAGTGTGTTAGAGGGGTCGCTGGCTCATTTGGTTAAAGATGTCGGTGGCTAAGTGGGTTAGAGGGGTCGCTGGCTCATTTGGTTAAAGATATCGGTGGCTAAGTGGGTTAGAGGGGTCGCTGGCTCATTTGGTTAAATATATCGGTGGCAAAGTGGGTTAGAGGGGTCGCTGGCTCATTTGGTTAAAGATATCGGTGGCTAAGTGGGTTAGAGGGGTCGCTGGCTCATTTGGTTAAAGTTATCGGTGGCTAAGTAGGTTAGAGGGGTCGCTGGCTCATTGGGTCAAAGATATCGGTGGCTAAGTGGGTTACAGGGGTCGCTGGCTCATTGGGTCAAAGATATCAGTGGCTAAGTGGGTTAGAGGTGTCGCTGGCTCATTTGGTTAAAGATATCGGTGGCTAAGTGGGTTAGAGGGGTCGCTGGCTCATTTGGTTAAAGATATCGGTGGCTAAGTGGGTTAGAGGGGTCGCTGGCTCATTGGGTCAAAGATATCGGTGGCTAAGTGGGTTAGAGGGGTCGCTGGCTCATTGGGTCAAATGGGTCAATGGCTCAGAGTGTTAATTAATAATAAGGTGGACTAGGCATTTCATATTTTAATTTATATAAAGATCAATTTATGACTTTTTAAAAAAAATAATACTCTGAAAGCAAGAAACCAAAAGAAATATTCGCTACGAAGCGTATAAACGAGTCAGCTGACAGCCCCGATGTGTGTGTACCTTGTGCTGCCGACTACATTAGTTTGCGCATGCGTGAGTCGAATCGTTTCTGTCTTTTGTTTTATCGTTAACGATAATCGACAACAAATGACTTGCTCACAAATGTATTGTACATTTTATGCAGGAGGGAAAGCAAGGTCCCATAACTGATGGTCGTAGGGGGTCATATTGTTTCCATTAGAACTTACTAGGAGCTTGATATGCCTTAGTGGGTGCCCTGACTCCCTTCCAGCAGGGCCGCCGCAAGGGGGTGAAACCAGGGATTTATCCAGGGGCTTCAAAGGAAAGGGGGGGGGGCAGTCAGCCACGCTTGATTTTTTTTTAATGCTGATGGTATGCGCGTAGATATATTTTCGGACAATTATTCAAGTGACATGTAACAAAAAAAGTTTTAAAATTTAGCTTGCAACGAAAATTGACGAAAAAACTTTTCTGCACAAAGAACTGTTCGCTAAAGGTGTTCCTCGGAATTTCGTGTTTTACGTCACAATTTTCTTTAAAAAAATAATATAATTTAGTCATAAAATCCGTGTTCCGGTGAATCTCTCCCTTAATTGAGTGGATGTAACCATTGGAATTTTTTATCTTCACTTTAACTAACCGATAAGCTGTTAATGTCGTAAATAAATTTTTGTAGTTACAGAAACCTTCAAAAATGAGTTAACCATTGCATTTGATTGATTAAAAACATTAACATTGTCAGTTTAAACTTTCTGGGAACTGGTAGAAGTTCCAAAACGTCTTCATCCCCTCATCATCTTTTTTTATTATTTTTTAAATGGCACTGATTGTTTTTTCTCCGTTGTTTTCATGGAGTTCCAATTAAGATTCTCAATCATTTTTTCAATCTCTAAATATCGAAATAATTTAAAATTAGCTATTAACTAATTTTGTTTACGTGTTGTAACAAAAAATAAGATGATTGCAAATTGTAAATTTCAATCCAGAATATTACTAAATGTACCGCTACTTCAAAATGATACAATACAAAAATTAATTTTACTATGACTACGACAATTCAGGATTTTACTCTGGCAATAACAATAAAAATTTGGTTTTGACCTACTTTTAACACTGCTAACGGTAATAATAAATAGCTGTAGTGTATTTATTCTATACCAAACTTAATACTAAATTATAGTTGATAGTCTTTTATAGTTTTATCCTTTCTTAAATCTTTGTAGCTGGCCTATTCTTTATTTCAACTTTACTATTAACCGAATATAAATGACTTACAGTAAATAAATTAAACTCTTAATAAATGGCATTATGTCATAAAATCGGTCCAGTAAAATTAGTTAAGTGTATATTGTATTATATATATACAGTGGAAGTCCGATAATCCGGCACGCTCGGGACCGGCTCGGTTCCGGACTATCGAAAATTCCGGTCTATCGGGCGGTGCCCCTTTTTTTTAGTGTAGGCTTTGCCGTAAAACAAATGAACTATGTTTCTTTTAATGTCATAAATAGTTAAAGAGCCAATATTAAACTCATTATTAAACCATTTCAACTCAACTTTTTCTAGCCGTTTGTTGATTTCTAGTTTCTGATTAAACTTTGGTGTAAAATTTGTGTCAGTGTTACGTGTCTTCGTTTCTCTTCTGTTCAACTCGGAGGCTTATGTTTTGAAAACATGGTCACTGTATAGTTAGAACGAAACTCACTTTGTTTATAAAAAGTTTCAAAACTTACGTACGTATTACAGTACGCATTACAGTAGAGAGTACTCAGACGCAGTTTACTGCGATCTGAAAGAACACAAAAAACAACAACGCACCAAAAAAGAAAAAAAAAGGCGAAGACGCTTTGGGTTGATGAACTGTGCAGCACTGCACCTGTATTTATTGTGACATCTGAGACTAGCCGACGGCTAAATGTTTCCGAACAATACCAAGCGTTTCCGGGTGATCCCGAACTATCCCGAAAACTTCCGAATAGCTCTTGGGCGCTTTTATTTGCTTTTGAAACACACACTTTAGGAGAAAGCTTTAAAATTTAATTTTCCGAAGCGATGCAGGACTATCGGGCATTCCGGAATGTTGGATGGCGGACTAATGGACTTCTACTGTGTGTGTATATATATATACATTGGCGTAGCTAGGGGGGCGGAGGGGGTGGTCCGCCCCGGGCGCACTCATTTAAAGGGCGGCATTTGTAGGCATTTGAAAAATAAACCCAGCCATTTCCGAAAACCGCCCCTTTTCTTTTAAAGGGGGAAAACCATAGTGAAACAAAAGAATCTCAATTTTGAGATTAAATTAACGAATTCGTGCAACATTTGTTTGAATACATAGCGGTTGTTACAACTAACGCAGAACAGTTTAAAAATTTAAAAGCGCTAAAAAAATTTTACTATATGTTTGCAAAATTAAGCGTTATACGTCACAGATGGCGCTTTTATAAGAAAACTGCACAAAAAAACAACAACACATCAACGCTGGTCCGAATATATGTAGTATTAATATCGCACGACAGTTTTAGCGTGGAATTTCGACATTCGCAGATTGATGCGCTAACAAGTACCGACAAGACATAGTGTTTCAAATATTGTGTTTAAATTGCAAGTAGTAAATTATATGACTGTTTCAGGTTTTATAAAATTATTACAAGGTAACTTATTAAAAATTCAATTTACTTTGTTTTTATTGCATTAAAGTAACACAGATACCGTGTATTTTTATTATTATATGGTTATTCATTAAAAATGAACGATTATTCATTTCTCCCTTAATAAACACCAAAATAACATAAATAATTCCGGAAAAGACATACTTAAACATTTCAAGCGTCTTGGAAAATTGACATCTGAAGTAACTAGTAAAACGAGATCAGATGCTGGAATTTTACTCAGTTCATGGCAATCTTTTACTTTTCTATGGTGTCTCAATTTATGTGAACCCGTCTTTTTTTTAATTAATGCAAACTATGCTAACCCATTTGACGAAACAAAGATATGTGCTAATACAGAACGCTGTTACAGAGAGTTGGTGATATTGACTAGATACCAAGTTAAAAGGAAAAAATATGAGTGGGGAAAATTCAGAGGACGTGGTTGTATCTTTAGAGCAAGAAGTACAACGAGAAATGTTTTTATCCATAGACGTAATTATAAAAGAAAATAAAAGAACGAGGTGATGAGTTACACGTCCTTGCAAGAAAATATTCGTGTATAATACTATACCATCTAGGATTCTAAATGAAGAGTTTGAACATCAATTAAATTTCTTTATTTACATTGATAAAGAAATGTTCGAGATTGAAAGAGAAAGGATCCAGGTTTTTATGGCAGTACACGGGGCCGGTCTTAGCTATTTCGGGCCCCCATGCAGCTTACTATGCGAAACTGATTGCGTGGGCCCCAGTTTGGGTAGGGATAAGGTATAAATAAGGATAATAAGTGAAAATTAAGATAGGTTGGGCATATGAAAGCGCTGGACTCACTGCGACCGCATAGGTTGCAGGAGTCTAAGATCAGCCCTGGCTGTACCTACACAACAAGAAGAGGCATTATGTTTTAAAAAAGAGGGGAAATACCCCCTTGATCTATTAAAATATATTTAACAGTAAATATTGGAAAATTCTTTATCCAACATACAATTTTGCTAAGAAATTTTTTCAACAATTGCTATCAGTGTATCTAGTTGTGAAAGGAGCTTCTCCAAACTGAAGTTGAATTAAAAAAAAAATTCCCTCCACAATTAAGTGATTTAAGACTACAAAATCTTGCAATATTGTCAATAGAACAGGGAGCCGCGGTGGTCTAGTGGCAGCGCGCTCGACTGGCGTTCCGATGGTTACGGGTTCGAATCCATGGGTAGCCAAGGACTTGCTCCCGGGGCCCAGGGCGTCCCCGAGTCCCACCCAGCAACAATTGAGTAAAAGCGGGGGGGTAATGCGTGGAACCCTTAGCCGTGGCATGTGAACGCTGCATAACTTGCCAAAAAACAACTGCTGCCTTGCAGATGGTCTTGGCTGACCAAAGCCTATGGAAGCAAATCCAGAAAATACAGCAGGCTGATATTGGAGACCACGGGCCAATTGGCGCAAAACTCGTGGCACGCAAAACTCAATATTCAATAATGAGAACAAAGAAGAAGAAGTCTTTAGAACAAGATATTACAAATAATATAAATTTTGATAACATAATAAACGATTTTTCGACTATGAAAGATTTATAAATAAAAAATAAAAGCATAGTCTATAAATTGTTAATGTTTTTTGGTGTAAAGTTGAAATATCTTTTGTCTCATTTGGGTTGGGGGGGGGGGG
>MUZC01002301.1:338043-357472 GCA_002072015.1 Radix auricularia | reverse complement strand
ACATATATAGTTATGGGTTTGTAAAATGTATACTTAGTAAGTAAGTTAGTAATAACACGCAAGAAGATTATCAAAGTTTATAGCTTCATGCATTCAAATAATTTTTTTTTTAATTGTAAATATTTTTCATACATATAAATATTGATTGAACATTTATTTCACATAATTTCAATTAAAATCCAATAAATATGTTATTTTATCTTTTAATTTAGCTTGAGACAAATAATTTTCAACTTTTTAAAGTAATAATCAAGATGAACTTTAAATTTCAATTTTTTTTTAAATGCTTGTTGTAATGCAAAAAGTTAGTTGTTAATAACGTTGTAATTTTGTGCCATCCATAAGTACGTCACACTATTTTTTACCAAAATATTGAGAATAACAATGTAAACAAGAAAAAAAAAACTGAATCCCCCCCCCCCCCCACCCCCCCAAAAAAAAAAAACCGCTATTCTTTGCCTTTTTATCGTTGCCAACTTCCACCAGAGTAGATTCGGGATTAAATCAAAACATGGCCACTTTATAAACATGGTAGATGGCTTTAAACAAGCAGAAGAACAAAAACAGCAAGAAGTCATGCGCAAACTCATGAAGAATCACAAAATCCGTCCCATAAGCCCCCTGTTGTTATACACGTCATATTTGGATGAAAATTTAATTGGGGGGATGTCGGCTCTCGTCTTGATTGCTGTGTTGCGTGGCTTTGTTATTGGTGTTGCTATGGTAACGACGTAAGGGGGGTAATTAGCCGGTCATCTTAGCCTTCAGGGGTAACAATATTATTTCCTTTGAGCTCATTTGTCGTGTCCATGTTCACTTGGTGCACATTGGTCGTGTCAGTGTAAACTTTGTGCATATTGGTCGTGTCAGAGTAAACTTTGTGCATATTGGTCGTGTCAGTGTAAACTTTGTGCACATTGGTCGTGTCAATGTTCACTTGGTGCACATTGGTCGTGTCAGTGTTCAATTTGTGCACATTGGTCGTGTCAGTGTAAACTTTGTGCACATTGGTCGTGTCAGTGTAAACTTTGTGCATATTGGTCGTGTCAGTATAAACTTTGTGCACATTCGTCGTATCAGTGTAAACTTTGTGCACATTGGTCATGTCAATGTTCACTTGGTGCACATTGGTCGTGTCAGTGTAAACTTTGTGCACATTGGTCGTGTCAGTGTAAACTTTGTGCACATTGGTCGTGTCAGTGTAAATTTTGTGCACATTGATCTTTTTAGTATAAACTTTATGCACATTTGTCGTGTCAGTGTAAACTTGTGCACATTGGTCGTGTCAATTTTCACTTGGTGCACATTGGTCGTGTCAGTGTAAACTTTGTGCACATTGGTCGAGTCAGTGTAAACTTTGTGCTCAATTAGTCGTGTCAGTGTAAACTTGTGCACATTGGTCGTGTCAATTTTCACTTGGTGCACATTGGTCGTGTCAGTGTAAACTTTGTGCACATTGGTCGTGTCAGTGTAAACTTTGTGCACATTGGTCGAGTCGGTGTAAACTTTGTGCACATTGGTCGTGTCAGTGTAAACTTTGTGCACATTGGTCGTGTCAGTGTAAACTTTGTGCACATTGGTTGTGTCAGTGTAAAATGTGTGCACATTGGTCGTGTCCGTGTAAAATGTGTGCACATTGGTCTTGTCAGTGTAAAATGTGTGCACATTGGTCTTGTCAGTCTAAACTTTGTGCACATTGGTCGTGTCAGTGTAAACTATGTGCACATTGGTCGTTTCAGTGTAAACTTTGTGCACATTGGTCGTGTCAGTGTAAAATTTGTGCACATTGGTCGTGTCAGTGTAAACTTTGTGCACATTGGTCATGTCAGTGTAAAATTTGTGCACATTGGTCTTGTCAGTGTAAAATGTGTGCACATTGGTCTTGTCGGTGTAAACTTTGTGCACATTGGTCTTGTCAGTGTAAACTTTGTGCACATTGGTCTTGTCAGTGTAAACTTTGTGCACATTGGTCGTTTCGGTGTAAACTTTGTGCACATTGGTCTTGTCAGTGTAAAATGTATGCACATTGGTCGTGTTGGTGTAAACTGTGTGCACATTGGTCGAGTCAGTGTAAACATTGTGCACATTTGTCTTGTCGGTGTAAACTTTGTGCACATTACTGGTCGTTTCAGTCTAATCTTTGTGCACAGTACAGGTCGTTTCAGTCTAATCTTTGTGCACATTACTGGTCGTTTCAGTCTAATCTTTGTGCATAAAGGTCGTGTCAGTGTAAACTCTGTGCACATTGATAATTTAAGTGTAAAATTTGTGCTTTTTGGTCGTGTCAGTGTAAACTTTGTGCACTTTGGTCGTGTCAGTGTAAATTTTGTGCACTTTGGTCGTGTCAGTGTAAACGTTGTGCACTTAGGGTGTGTCAGTGTAAACTCTGTGCACATTGGTAATTTAATTGTAAACTTTGTGCACATTGGTTGTGTCAGGGGAATGTTTTATTATTTTGTCTTATCTTTTCTGTTACAGACGCAGCCTTGTATACAGAAGATTATTATGTCCTACGTTTCTCTGATATGTGTCTAGTGTTGAACCCTTATTAGATTTTTTATTGTTGATAAAGTGTTGGCTTACCTGGTTTCCCCAGGTAACCCATTCCACGCCCGAATTTCTACCGGGAAGACAAAAAAACTTTGATGTTTTTGTTCTTGCATACGGAAATAGAAAGATGTTTTAAGAATTATGTCTATCGGAGGGTTCTATTAAGTTTTCTCTGTGTTGTATTTCTAAATTATAATTTATTACTTGATGTATAATTACTAATTTACTCTTGGTTCTTCTATCCTCTAGTGTTTGGAGGTTTAATGATTTAACTAATAGTGTTACTCTTGTCAGTTTTGAATATTCTGCAGTTTCGCACGTGTATATTAACCTTCAAAACCGTCACGCCCCTATCATTTAAATCCTTACCGTTTGCTATTGACAATAAAAGATTTGTGGCTACAAGCTGAATCATTGGCTAATTTTTAAATAAAACGATATCGAAATTTTTTAGATGTTATAAAAAAAATTAGGGCTGTTATCGATTAATTTAAATTTAATCGTTAACTTTTTAAAAATTACCGAATAATTAATCAATAATTTTGATTAAGCTAAAAATAATATGTATGACGCCATTTAACTGAAAATTTCAAGGGAAGTAACAAAAACAGGCAATTAACATTTTTTAATTTAAATATAAGAGCTTATTTTAAAGTTTACACTTTGAAAATCTTTTTTTATTTAAATTTTTTAAAACAACATTTTCAATTTAATCGCTATTTTATCGATTAAAATTATTTAAATCGATAAAACTTTTTACCGATTAATCGAGAAATTGATCGATAATTTCCGCAGTCCTTAAAAAAAATCAACAGTAATCTTTATTTTTTTTTTTTTTTTTTTTTTTTTTTTTTGACATCTGTATTAAAAAATGTATTTTCTATAAAATGTCTATCCGCCGAAAACACAAAGATAAACCAAAAAACAATTAACAAAATGAGCTCCATATTTCATTACTGGATAATAATCATAATATTCATAAATACTAAATTTATAGTTTAATCATTAAACCTAGAGTATCTCGTATATAGAATAGAAGGATACAATTGGTTATAATATTAAGGTATTTAATTCTAACTTAGAAACACAACATAAGTTTAATTTAATACTATCCTCAGACAGACACAAGGATTAAAACACTCTTCCTATCGTGTATGCAGCATGCAAATACAAAAATCCCATATGATAAAAGGCCGTTTTCTGTGGGGTCCTCGATAGCGATTGGTCCCTCAAGCTACTGCACCAAGGGCGTCCTAACCTTTTGAATGGCGGGCCATATTCCTTGATGTAAAGATATTCGCGGGCCGAATTAAAATAATATTTTAAACATGACATTTAGGTGGAGAAATTTTCATGCAAAATTGTAATATGAAGGGTTACACTGAAATCTTGAAGGCAGTAAATAAGTGTTGTCAGGCTCAATCCCGCTGGTTTGGATACGTATAATATCACGTAGTTGAAACTCATCTATTCTCTTCTACCAACAGTTATTGTAAAATTCATAACTGATAATATCTGCTCACACATCTATGTCGAGCCAAACACGTTGAGCATTTTCTTAGCAAAGGTTCGAATATCTTTGAATCTCCCTTTATCCAGCTGACTGTAAAATTCAATGAGGTTAAGCTGTTGCTGGCTGGTGCGACTTTCAGCATCACTTGCAACCCAATGAGTTCTAGCTGCAGATTGGCTGGAGCATAATCAGCATCAACCGAGAAAGGTGAAGACAAAAATGATTTCCTCTTCAACACTTGCAAAGTCCTGAAATAATATAATTATTGTTTGTGATTGGAAGAACATATGCTTGTGATTGGATTAACATTCGTTTGTGATTGGAAGAATAATATTTATCAGACAGGGATGTGATTTAGATTTTAAATAATTTTTAAATACATATTGAAATAGTTTATTCATTTATTCGGTTCAAATAGAATAATTAGAGCAATTTAATAATCTTCTGTAATGAAGGAGCTTCCGTACAAGATAAGATAGAAACTGTTACAATTTGATAATCATGGCAAAGTTTTGGAAAAAAAAATAATTTTGTACTACGTACCTTACAATAAACAATCGTGTTGAATATAACAGAAGCCGAAATGTTGTTTCCGAAATTGTGATACAAAAAAACTGTTTAGATTTTTAAGTTCACTGACGTGATCTTCGTGTCAGCTTCCGATTGGACGGGGAAAAAATTAATGACGCAATCAATCTTTACGGTAGGTGGTCAACGAATTTCAAACACTTAGCTACATCGGATTGAATTACGGACACTTCGATCACAGGACGTTTCGACCCCGGTCGGTTCGATTACGGACGGTTCGACCCCGGACGATTTGACCCCGGGCGATTCGACCCCGGACAGTTCAACCACAGGACGTTTCGACCCCGGACGTTTCGACCCCTTTGTATCTACACCGTATAATTTTTTTACATGTACTTTTTAAAATTAATTTTTTGTATAGAAATAATTCAACATATGATTATTATGCATTAAAAAATTAAATACGGTTTGAAATAGATATTTGTAAAAATTGCTTCGTGGTTCCGGCCCTCGGGCCGGACTTTGCACACCCTTGTCCTACATCCTACAGACTCCTACAGTCAATCACTAGCGAAGAAAAATTTACATATTGAATAAATTTACTTTGACGTTATTTTTGATGCAATATGTGTGTCATGATTCAGTACTGTGTTCCAATCTTGAAGTGTGTCACTCCTGCTAATGAATATTGTTACTCATAGGCAATATGCCACCGAAACGACAGCGTTCCGCCGTCGATATTGAAGAAGCTACGCAAGGCGTCAAGAGCTGCGTCGCAGCAGGTCACAGAATGACACCGCCAGTCAACGTCATTGGACGGGCTTTGTTGATAGTATATATATATATTTATAACTCGGACGTGGATGGGTTGGATGATCAAAGAAGGAAAACCAACACACTTTCAATGTTTTAAACTCAAGTAAAAATTCTGGACTAGACATCAACCATTGAAAACGTAGGACACTATAATATTTTGCAAAGATTGAGATATAAAATTATTTCTTATGTAATGTTTTGTTGTTGATGTTCAGCTGTTGGTCTATTCGAATGTAAAAAGATTTAGGTGGATTTCATCTTTTGCAGTTGTTCTAATGAAAAAGAAGACAAAGATTGAGGTGGATTTCAACAGCTAAAGTAGATCTGATGTGAAAATAAAACAACTACTCAGGTGTATTTCATCTGCTGCTGAGACTTGAACAAAACAGGACAATTGGGAAAGACATCAAATTTTGTATTTGATGCGTTTCCGCCTTAAGCTGTCAAATATGAAAGACTTTAGTACAATAAAAATAATTCTGTAAGTATGCCTGGCTTTTAGCCAATTGTTTAAAAAAACGTAAAAAACGAACACGATAAAATACTAAATATTTACAATTAGATGAAATTATTTTCTATGGCTACTTACTGGAGCGTGGGTCTAGCCAGGTAAATTAAGTCAGGTGATACTTCACGGACTGAGAGTTGTGCTTTGTTAACAATCCTATAATGAGAGTATGTTGACAATGGTTAGAGAATGTTGACAATGATCAGAAAATGTGGACAATTGTCACAGAATGTGGAAAATAACCAGCTCAAAGTTAAGCACGATCGCTTGATATTTGAACACGTTGAATAGAAAGCCACTCTTAAGTCGATGTAACCAAGTCAACCATTAACTTTACTATATGCACATATAACTAATTAACTGACGTACTTGATATTTGTCATCAATCTTTTTCCCTCCAATAATAAATTTGTGTTCCTCCAATTTCCATCGTATGTTCTTTCCAACCACAAATGTTTCTCCTGTCACAACTTATTTTCCCTCCAATCACAAAAGTAGTTTCCTCCAATCACAAAAGTTGTTTCCTCCAATCACAAAAGTAGTTTCCTCCAATCACAAAAGTAGTTTCCTCCAATCACAAAAGTAGTTTCCTCCAATCACCAAAGAATGTTGCTCCAATCACAAGTGAATGTTCTTCCAATCACAAAAGAATGTTCTTCCAATCACAAAAGAAAATTACTCCAATCACAAATGAATGTTTCCCTTCAATCACAAAGAAATGTTCTTCCAATCACAAATGAATGTTTTTCCAATCACAAATGAATGCTCTTCCTATCACAAACGAATGTTACTCCAATAACAAAAACAATTAGAAAAATAAAAAATATTCTGCATTGAATTACCTCAACTCACGTTATTCTATTTAAATTGACCTCTATCACAACGAAGCTCGTCTTCAAACACAAACCTTAGTAATGGAGGTCCTTACCCGTTATCCAAGTCTCAACTGATCACTCGCTCATTCGGCGTCTGAACAATTGACACGTACATGGCGAACGACTCGCGAGCGCCTCGGCCTCAAAGTAACTTCCACACACGGCCAGACCCACACGAACACTTTCACCTTTCCGTAAGATCAAGTGACGCGTGAAGATAGAGAAAAATTCAATACTGACTTATGAGCTACTAATGGCGTATGTTCTTCAAAGCGATGTTTATCGTATACATTTTGTTGAAGTAAAAATAAAAGTCTATTATTTGTGGGTTTGTTGCTGCTTTTGTTTTGTCTGTACCACTTTTGAAGGCAAAAAAGGACCATGTTAAAATTAAATATGTTAACGGATTTTTTGTTCTTGTTCTTGTTGATTTGTTCATAAATATGGAGATATAATAAATATAATTGTGAAGATAATTATGAAAACTTACCATAACACAAAACATATATTTAAAGTTTAATCAATTTAACTAACTATATCGCTATTATAAAACAAGTTTAAAAAAAAAAACTCGAATGAGTATTTAATAATAATAATAATAATAAAATGATGATTTATATAGCGCTGTATCCCAGCAAGGAGCCAGGCTCACAGCGCTTTACATGGAAACAAAAATACATATATAAATAAAAAGAAACATTCATAGCATATTAACTACATAAATAACAATACGGTATACTCAATACATCAGCTACGCTAATCAATTACAGAAATGTGGTTTTATTATTTTTGAAAATAAATTTTAAAGAGATGTGTCTTAAGTGCAGTCTTAAATGACTTAAATTTAAACGCAATTTCCAACAATGATTTTACGATTGTTTAATTCAAGTTAAATCATTCTAGACTACATTAAAAGTCATTTCAAATAATTAATTCTGAAACAAAGAATAATATGACGTCATATTCCCTCACGCTACATCACACCCAATATGAAAATAGGGAAAAACCCATTAACTATCATTCTATATTACATTTAAAGTCATTTCAAATCAATAATTCGGAAACTAACCAAACAATCATTGTTATCTACAAATTGCCTACTTAAAATACAGGAGTCGTGCTCGTATTGACTATTTCTATTCTCCTTCTCCAACATGGTTCTAAATAACATTAGCTATCGTTTGGCGTTTCCTTCAACCCGATATGCCTTGTCTTATTTATACAGACGCTCCTTCTATACAGAACAATATTGAGTCCACAGACCATGCCGATCTGTTGGCAAATGATGCAGCGTTCACAGGCCAGGGCTATGAGGATTCCACGCATTACCCAGCCACCCTTTTTTTCCCTTACTAGTGTTAGGTACCCATTAAGAGCTGGGTGGACTCATGGACGCCCTAGGCCACAGGAAACAATCCTTGCCTACACATGGATTCGAAGCCGTGACAATCGGTACGTCAGCCGAACGCGCATGCCACCGAGAAATTGATAAAATACCGATATTTTTTGGTTTTTTGTTTTTTTTTAATTTTCCAAGAAATCCAGTAAACCTTTTCGGTAATTTTTTTTTTTGGCCCTTGCACATCATTGGGACCACCTTAACAAATTTGCAAAAGATCCGAACCCTCTATCTGGTAAGGTTCAGGAGGAGTTGTTCAAAGCTCGAAAAGACAGACCGGACATTTCAAATATATAAGCTCCACTTGTCACACCGGAAATTGCGTTTAAAAAAAGAAACTACAAATTAAAGGGAAATTAACAGTATTTCTTTACACTTTGATTTTAATAGCATGTAGAAGGAGCGTCTGTAACAGATAAGATACAAATTATCATCACATTTCAGAATTTAGTAATAATTATAATAGTGCATTTCTTCAACAGCTAAAAGAGAAAAAAAAACCAAAAAAAACCCCAAAAAAACACAATTTTTTCTATAAGTCTCAACACAATAGACCTAATTGCTATTCGGGATAAACTTCTATATCTCGAGGAAAAAATACATCTTTAATTAGATCATTTATTTTATGGATATCAACATTGTTATTATTTTTAACGGACCATAATGCAACTCGTATTAACGATTCATTTTCTTAAAAATATCGATAACGTATACATTAAAGCTAAAATCGAACGCTTTACAATTTCAATCAACTCATTCCTGTCATTTGTTATTAGGGGACCAACCTTCCGGTCGGGGTCGAGAGATGTTGTTAGGGAATAAATTGTACTTATTTTAATTCTAGCCATTAACAAAATAATCAGATACAGAATGTCCCCTCACACACTCCATTCCTGTCCAGTAGTCACCAGCTCTGAAGAAAACTCATCTAATACAGCGAGAATAGAATATGCAGAACACCTTTAAAAAAACATTTATGTGGTGTGAGTTCATATTCGTGACCATTGTTTCAACGTTCAGGACGGAAGAGTATAAGAAACAATATCTACTTTTGATGCTGGACTCAATGGAGAACCAATAATGTAAGAAATTGTTGAGAGTCGTGTGCCGGGGGGTCGGGGAGGGGCAACGAGTCAATACCCGAGTTTTTTGCACTCAGGCAACGTCACCCAGGTTGCCATTGATCTGATAGGTTACCTCGGTGTGTGACATCACCGGATATCTCGTCAGTCTCGGGTGGCTAGGTGTTCACGGTCTGCTGGTCACGGGGGTCAACAAAAGGTGATGTCATCAACTAAAAGGGAAACAATTGAAATGGAGGTATGCAGGAGTATCAATGTGTAGCCGAACACCGAACAACGAATTGTGAGAACCAAAACAGGACAGTTTTATCCAATGACGAAACAGAATATAAAGTCTTTTAGTTTTTCCTCGGGTAATGCCGAAGTTCATTATGTCAGGTTTTAGGTGCTAATTGCATTGATTACAGTCGCTGTACGGATCCTAGGCAAAGCATCAGATGCAATGCCTATGATGAAAACCATAGAATCCTTTGCGGATCGAGTTATTCAAAAGTGATCGTTTCGCCGCCCTCTTTCTTACTAGCAACGCTATTGATCGGTGCCGGTTAGGCCCAGGAGCGCCAGCACGGATTAGCAAAAGGTAACGCGAAGAAAGCAGCGGACGCCAGCTCTGAGGAAACCTTCAAGTGGGGGTCACATCCTTGTTAGGTCATTGATGATACCCCGTTCTGCGGCAGTCCTAACCATGGAGACTCGTGTGCTTTGCCGGGATGACACCGAAGTTGTAGCAAGTAGAAGGAGATAAAAATTCAACCCCTCGTTATGAGGTCAATTTTAGTGGAGGCATTCTCGACCTTGTGTCCTGGATGCCCACGCGTCCGCTTCTGGGAGCGGTAGGGGGTTCTCAGCTGTTATGTCCCTTCGGGGGACAGATTGCTTAGGGGGTCTTCCGGGTGGCCCCATGAAGGGCGCAGGCTCGGGACTGCTGACCTCTTCAACATGTATAGGATATTTAAATTTTCCTCTCACTCACTGGTCCAGTCTTTGTGGTCCATTCTCTCAAGTCCAGTCTCTCTAGTCCTGTCTCTCTAGTCCTGTCTCTCTAGTCCAGTCTCTATAGTCCAGTCTCTCTAGTCCAGTTTCTCTAGTCCAGGCTCTGTAGTCCAGTCTCTCTAGTCCAGTCTCTCTAGTCCAGTCTCTCTAGTCTAGTCTCTCTAGTCCAGTCTCTCTAGTCCCATTTCTATAGTCCAGTCTCTCTATTCCAGTCTCTCTAGTCAAGTCTCTCTAGTCCAGTCTCTCTAGTCCAGTCTCTCTAGTCTAGTCTCTCTAGCCCAGTCTCTCTAGTCCAGTCTCTCTAGTCCAGTCTCTCTAGTCCAGTCTCTCTAGTCCAGTCTCTGTAGTCCAGTCTCTCTAGTCCAGTCAATGTAGTCCAGTCTCTCTAGTCCAGTCTCTCAAGTCCAGTCTCTCTAGTCCAGTCTCTCTAATCCAGTTTCTCTTGTGCAGTCTCTCTAGTCCAGTTTCTCTAGTCCAGGCTCTGTAGTCCAGTCTCTCTAGTCCAGTCTATGTAGTCCAGTCTCTGTAGTCCAGTCTCTCTAGTCCAGTCAATGTAGTCCAGTCTCTCTAGTCCAATCTCTCTAGTCCAGTCTCTCTAATCCAGTTTCTCTAGTGCAGTCTCTCTATTCCAGTCTCTCTAGTCCAGTCTCTCTATTCCAGTCTCTCTAGTCCAGTCTCCCTAGTCCAGTCGCTCTAGTCCAGTCGGTCTAGTTCAGTTTCTATAGTCCAGTCTCTCTAGTCCAGTCTCTCTGGTCCAGTTTCTCTAGTCCAGGCTCTGTAGTCCAGACTGTCTATTCAAGTCTCTCTATTCCAGTCTCTCTAGTCCAGTCTCTCTAGTCCAGTCTCTCTATTCCAGTCTCTCTAGTCCAGTCTCTCTAGTCCAGTCGCTCTAGTCCAGTCTGTCTAGTCCAGTTTCTATAGCCCAGTCTCTCTAGTCCAGTCTCTCTAGTCCAGTTTCTATAGTCCAGTCTCTCTAGTCCAGTCTCTCTAGTCCAGTTTCTATAGTCCAGTTTCTCTATTCCAGTCGCTCTAGTCCAGTCTCTCTATTCCAGTCTTTCTATTCCAGTCTCTCTAGTCCAGTCTCTCTAGTCCAGTCTCTGTAGTCCAGTCTCTCTAGTCCAGTTTCTCTAGTCCAGGCTCTGTAGTCCAGTCTCTCTAGTCCAGTCTCTCTAGTCCAATTTATGTAGTCCAGTCTCTGTAGTCCAGTCTCTCTAGTCCAGAAAAAACAAATTACACAGACTATTTGTGTAAGGAAACAATAAATTAAAGCTTTATTATCAACTAATACAAATAATGGTAGACGTTTCGGCTCATGCCTTCATCAGTACAAAAACAATTACATGTCTATTCCAGTCTCTATAGTCCAGTCTCTCTAGTCCAATCTCTCTAGTCCAGTCTCTTTAGTCCAGGCTCTGTATTCCAGTCTCTCTAGTCCAGTCTATATAGTCAAGTCTCTCTAGTCCAGTCTCTATAGTCCAGTCTCTATAGTCCCTTCTCTCTAGTCCAGTCTCTCTAGTCCAGTCTCTCTAGTCCAGTCTCTCTTAAGACGCGTCTACAACAAAAAAATTCTGTTTAGATATCGTTCGATTTTCCGAACCAACCCCCCCCCCCCCAAATCATGCCATTATCAAGTCTTATATCCCAGAATAAGATATCAAAAGGGATACAAAATGATATCAAAGATTGGACATTGAGAGTCTATTTTCACATTGATGGCTAATACATTATCTTATATTGAATGCTGTCACACTGTCACTATGACATGTGACACACTGTTACTATGAAATGTGACACACTGTCACTATGACACACTGCAACACTGTTTAACTTTCAAAATCTTTCCTTAAAAACGTCAAGCGGCAGCTTACGTTGTTTTTTCCTGTTGCCTGCTGGAGAAAACAGTTGTTTCGGAGAAACGTTGAAATAAAAAATATGCAACGATACGTTAAAAATATTTAACATATAACCGGCATACGTTGAAAAAACACAAAGATGTTAGGACATATGTTTATAAAATAACAGAGATATTACGAAGATACATTGAAGCAGAATAGTAGTTACATAGATCAGCGTTTGTCAACCGCTGTTCCGCGGCACACTAATGTGCCGCGACATGTTTCCTGGTGTGCCGCGATATGTTTCCTGGTGTGCCGCGATATGTTTCCTGGTGTGCCGCGATATGTTTCCTGGTGTGCCGCGATATGTTTCCTGGTGTGCCGCGATATGTTTCCTGGTGTGCCGCGGGATTCAAGAGAATTAGTTTATATACATATAGTCAATATAGGCACAGAGGTAAATTTTTAAAACATTTTTTAATGGTGGTGTGCCTCGGGATTTTTTTCATGAAAAAAAGTGTGCCACGGCACAAAAAAGGTTGAAAAACACTGACATAGATATGTTGAAAGAAAGTGATGGTATTGAAATACATTGTAAAAAAGTTGTTAGGGAGATACGTTGTAACAACAAATTAATTAGGGAGGTGCGCTGAAGGAAAATTTATTTTCAGGACATACGTTAAGACAAGGTGTAAGGAAATATCAGAACATATTTCTTTCTTTACTTTGATCCCATTATAGCAACGGGGGGAACCAGAAACCGTATTTCCTCTTCGATCGATACATCGCTTTCATCACCTATCCTCTAAATCAAGTTGATTGATACATCGCGTTCATCACCTGCCATCCAAATCAAATTGATCAATACATCGCTTTCATCACCTGTCCTCTAAAACAAATTGATCGATACAACGCTTTCATCACCTGTCCTCTAAAACAAATTGATCGATACAACGCTTTCATCACCTGTCCTCCAAATCAAATTGATCGATACATCGCGTTCATCACCTGTCCTCCAAATCAAATTGATCGATACAACGCTTTCACCACCTTCCCGCAAACCAAAAAAAGATTCCATTTTTTATCAGAAGGTTAATGTTGTCCTCCTTTTCTTTTTTTCTTTTTTTTAAATATAATCTATATATGATGACCATTTGTCACTTTAAACTCTGTACCTAAATAGTTGTACAGTTATAGAGCCTTGGCGCACAAAAACCCACATGTGTTCTTGGCTCAAATTTAATTCAAAGATTTCTCTGGGATAATTTTTTTAAATTTCTTTAAGAAATAGCAATAATTTAAAGGAGCTAAAAAAATAAAAATCTGTGTCACTATAAGAGTGTGACTAAAACAATGTCAACAAGCAACGTTAGAGAAGCATTAGCTTAACAGTCCTCAAGTCGGCCTTGAGAGATCCACAACAAAAACCTTTTGTTTAAGGAAACACTTGGTTCACGTCCTGGCGGCAAGCTCACACTTTTGTTCTGAGGCTTTCAACGTTCCGTCTCAATATGACGGGCTTTCAGAACGTGCTGTCAACATCGCTTCATGTTCAGTGCTGCGAAGAAACAAAATGGCTACAGACCATGGTCCGTTGAAGCGAGCATCCAGGGTACTTTCGCTCTTTATACAATCCATGTGTCTATTGATTTTATTTCGCATTGTTTTCAAGCGTCGGTTCAGTTTTTGTAATGCCTTTATTAACTATGGATGGGATAAGTTTTTTTTTTTTCATTTTACCAGTCATGTGAATGTCCATATAAGAATTGACAAATAGCAAACCGTATAGCATTAAGTATCAGTCAATCGATTCATTTTGTTGAATTGGTAAGCCATGAAAGTGGAGCCATTATAGTATGACCGATGGCGGGGAAAAAAACGCAGAATCTTGACCAACTCTTTACTCAAATATAAGCAGTCCAAGCGCACTCAGGTCACGGGATTTAAAGAATTTACATGTATAATCTTCAATACAAAACTACAACATCCAACAAAGAATAAGAGAAAGTTATTTCTTTTGCTTCAAAGTGACGGTCCGCGGACCGGTGCCAGTCCGCAGATGTTATCAAGAAAGGACTAAAATATATATGTATATAATTATAATACGGCATTGGCAACTATTAATACTAACCCTACAGAATATGTCAAATTTTCGGAAATAAACACATAAAATAAAACAAATATAACAAATAAATTACGTTTTTCAACCACGTCAGTCCAAGGAAAATAGTATTCTATTGAAAACATTCATGCCGGTCGGCGACACTAAAAGGTTTGAGAAACACTGCTGTAGACGCATGCTAACCCATCCATATTCATCCTGTACACCCATGTCATTGGATGCTAACCCATCCATAGTCATCCCGTAGACCCATGTCATTGGATGCTAACCCATCTTATTCATCCTGTAGACCCATGTCATTGGATGCCAACCTATCCATCTTCATCCTGTAGACCCATGTCATTGGATGCCAACCTATCCATCTTCATCCTGTAGACCCATGTCATTGGATGCCAACCCATCCATGTTCATCATGTAGACCCATGTCATTGGATGCCAACCTATCCATCTTCATCTTGTAGACCCATGTCATTGGATGCTAACCCATCCATCTTCATCCTGTAGACCCATGTCATTGGATGCCAACCTATCCATCTTCATCCTGTAGACCCATGTCATTGGATGCCAACCTATCCATCTTATTCCTGTAGACCCATGTCATTGGATGCCAACCTATCTATCTTATTCCTGTAGACCCATCTCATTGGATGCCAACCTATCCATATTCATCCTGTAGACCCATGTCATTGGATGCCAACCTATCCATATTCATCATGTAGACCCATGTCATTGGATGCCAACCTATCCATATTCATCCTGTAGACCCATGTCATTGGATGCCAACCTATCCATATTCATCCTGTAGACCCATGTCATTGGATGCCAACCCATCCATATTCATCATGTAGACCCATGTCATTGGATGCCAAACCATCCATATTCATCCTGTAAACCCATTTCATTGTTTGCCAAACCATCCATATTCATCCTGTAGACCCATTTCATTGTTTGCCAAACCATCCATATTCATCCTGTAGACCCATTTCATTGTTTGCCAAACCATTTATCTCCTTGGCGTTGTGTCCTTAGGGAACTGCCTTAAGGTAAAGTCGTTGAATTATATGTTTCTTATTGTTAAACAATTGATTTCATCACCGTTGTCTGGATCCTTTAAAGATTGTTTATTTTGAAACAGATGCAAAGCTGGAATATTTTACGCCAATCTCTCCAAGTTACGCCTCTGTTGTAGGAAGGAGAAACTCATTTGTTGTAACTCTATTGCTAGACTCAAAATGTGAGAGAGGATAATATGTTAAGTTTTTGGGGGTTTTTTTTACAACCATTGGGATGGTCAGGATGTACCATAAACAACCAGCGGGGTAGTAAGGATGTACACATAAACAACCATTGGGGTGGTCAGAATGTACACATAAACTCAAAATCGAGTCCCCCTTTCCTGTTCAATAACTCGTCAAGTGCAATTACCCATGATTTTTACGTCAAGGGCAATGACCCTTGATTTTTACGTCAAATAATCTATGTTGTTTACGTCAATGACCCATGAGGTTTACGTCAATGACCCATGACTCAGGGCACTGATGTGCACTTCCTTGATAAGGATGGTGGACAGAGGAAATGGCCACCGTCTCAATAGCAATAGTAATAGCACTGCTGAGTTAAAGTCATTGATACACAGTAAACCGATAAGAATATTTGATGTTGTGAGGAGGGAGTCATGTTATGTTCACAGTGAACTAATAAGTGTTATGTCCTTTAAAAGAAGGGACACAGATTTACATCAACCGTGTCCAACAATGGACACAGATTTATATCAATCGTGTCAAACAATGGACTCAGATTTACATCAATCACGTCTAAACAAGGGACACAGATTTACATCAATCACGTCTAAACAAGGGACACAGATTTACATCAATCGTGTCAAACAAGGGATTCTTGCTTTAAAAAAGTATATGAATAGCTGAACTTCATTTATTTTTTTGCTTATATATATAAATACATTTTTATTTTTTGCGTTTATGAATGTAAGTGAAAATTCCAAATAATAAATAAATGTTTATGAAGATATTGCCAGGCTAAAGTTGAAACTATTCTGAAATGTAAAACAAAATTTCCCATAGACTTGTGACAGGATTGCGTCAGTTTAGTTTAACGGTTAATGACAATAATCGTCAAGGGCCATCATCCTGTAAGCATCAGTTGTGCCACTTAAGGCACTTGGTAGCCACAATGTTCGTTTGAACCAACACATCGCTCCACGGCTCCATTGTAGGGCTGAAGATATTTAAGTTCCTCTTCAATAAATATTTAAAATTGAACAGATTTTGTTTAAACTGTGGTTTAATTTTATTGTTAAAAATGTGGTTTAATTTTATTGTTAAAAATGTGGTTTAATTTTATTGTTAAAAATGTGGTTTAATTTTATTGTTAAAAATGTGGCTAATTTTATTTGTTAAAAATGTGGCTAATTTTATTGTTAAAAATGTGGCTAATTTTATTGTTAAAAATGTGGCTAATTTTATTTGTTAAAAATGTGGCTAATTTTAGTGTTAAAAATGTGGCTAATTTTAGTGTTAGAAAAGTGGCTAATTTTAGTTTTAAAAATGTATCTAATTTTAGTGTTAAACTGTTTATTATTATTAATATTCTTATTATTGTTGTTTGTTTGTTTTTGTGGTGGTCAAAACTGTTGTTACGTGAGGCTGACCAGGTTTGGCCCATGGGTCGCAGTTTCAATATTTTTTTTTACATTTAACTTACTATAGCCTATAATAGCACATGTATTCTCAATTTTTTTTTCGTGACTACAAATCGCACGCGAATCATTTCTTTTCGTTAACCAGAACGAATAAGTTTGACTAGTTAAATATCCGCTAGAAATTTGGTATCTTAGTTCCAACATAACATTAACTTTAAAACTACATGTATTTGATTGTTCAGTCAAACCTCTCATAACGAGTTTAATTCGTTCCAGGGTATTACTCGTTAAGCGAACACTCATTATACGAAACAATTTTTCCCATACAAATCAATGTAAAATACAATAGTTCCATGCAGACAAAAAATACTCATTATTCGAAAAAAAAAAATTAACATTTATTCAAATAAAATTACTTATTAATTGTTAAAGAGTGAAACAACTAAAATACAATTTAGATTTCAAACAAAAAAAAAATGTTAAAAAAAACAAACTATGAATATATGGCAAATAATTATTCCTTTTTAACTAGAAAACTGCACAAATACATTATTTTGTTTTTGCCGACGATTCTAAACTTGACGAAAATGAGTAGACATTCTTGACACTCCATTAGAAGCATCCATCTCCTTTAATTGTTCTTGGGAATAGTGCAGATCGTTGGTGTTGGCCGATTGTAGTTGCCTGCTAGATTAGTCACCTTGTTCTCGCTTTTCAATGGTTTTTCGTTTCATTTCAACAGTTTTTTTTTCTCTTATGATTGTCTTCTTGTGTTGTTTTGAAGCGTAAAAAATGGTTAATTACGGTTGAAAACAGTACGCTAACAGACCGGGTACTCAACAGAATAACACATCGGTTCAGCTCACAAATAAATTTCCATGAAAATGGGACTTACTACGTCACTCGTTATGTGAATTTTCGCTCCTTGCAATGAAAACAAAATTGCTCGTTATGCGAAAAACTAATTAGAAGAGGTGCTCGGTACTCGTTATGAGAGGTTTGACTGTATTAGAAAGGAAATATTAACCTATGAAATAGCGCTACAACAGTTAAGTGGTTTTCGGTTTTTTTTTTACTAATATCGTTTAAATTTATTGATGTATCGTCGTGGACTAGGATTTTTTTTTATTATTATAATATTGGCGGCTGGGTAGCGAAGGGAATAGTTCGCTCGCCTCACAAGCTGAGGGGCTTGGGATCGAGCCCACGTTTAAGCCCCTATAAAAAAAATGTTGAGAAATGACTAGCACCAAGAAAGTCCTCCACTGACCTGGAGAGGGACAGGCGCCGGTGTCACGAAATAAAGTCTCCCCCAAAATAAAGTCTCCCCCGGAGAATTTGTTTTAAAATAATGTCTCCCCCTTTAAAATGGATCCTCCCCTTAATTATTGGAAATTATAAATAATTGTTTTATTCCATTTTATTACTTAAAATACAGTTTGATTTTGTTCTTCATGCATTTGTGTATGATTTTTGGAAATTCAACAATCATAAGCTTAGTCAGGGGCGCAGCAATTTTTGGGCTTAGTGGGTGTATGCCTGAATACACACATTTTTAGAGGTGGCTAATTGCCCAGAGTTATTTAAAAGAATAATAGACAAATGATTTGAAAAATAAAGATGATCAAGTAATACTAGAACGTCACACTGAAGTATTGGAACCAAAAAATCACTGTTGACGTTTTTGTGTATCACCTGTGGCTAGGACTTACACGAAATTTGCGATTTTTATGTGTGCATTATAATGATTCAAAAATATTATTACCAAATTTTGTCGGTAGCCTTTATTAAGTTTTCAGCAGAAAATTTAACAAATTCAATTTGCCAATGATTGTTAATTTATTTTTAAAAATTTTAATTGACTTTTAAAATATATTAAAAGAGATTTCAAATGGGATTACTTTTTGTGTAGCCGTCTCAAAAAAACACAGAACATGCCAAAACTAAGTCACACAAACATTAGATCACACGCTCTAACGATGAATGTCTTAGCTTGGGTTGGAGTCACTCGATAGTTGTTTTTTCTATAAAATAAATCAACGTGATCTGTGGAGATCTGGGATGGTTGGGGTGAGGCGCTTGCTGGTTAGTTTCAGATTCGTGTATAGGTGTGCCCTTGAATTAGTTAGGCATAAAGTCAATTATCTTACAGAATGTAAGAGCCCAGAAGACTGAAGGTGTAGCTGAAAGGTGAGCTTTTTTATTGGTGGCATGGGCCAGGAAAGCGCAAAGAGTCATTTGTTAGGCGTGCACGAGACTAGCTAATGAGTAGATTGCTTCAAGACGGGCACGTACTGTCCATTTATGTTGTCCTTCGAGTCATGGTTTACTGAACTATGAGGAAGACTGTGTAGGACACCTGCATGGTCTAATGAGGTAATCTAATGTAATAGTCACGTACTGGGAGGCTTGAGGGAGTTATGTATAGTTTTAAGTTGTACGATCATCAAGTAATCAATGGAAAACTAATTTAACCGATAATCAAACGAGTAAGTGAGGCAGAAATGGGTTTTTGGGGCTATAACCCGAGTAGAGAAGAGATCGCAATA